>JAPDSC010081075.1:639380-663956 GCA_026290005.1 Latrodectus geometricus | reverse complement strand
TTTATACCAGAAAATAATTTTAAAATTGTTTGATGATCCTGTAACTTTTAACAACATGCATAGCTCTTTGTCATTCACACGAGAACTAATCTTAATGCTATTGCTAAAGTTTTTCATTATTGTTTATATTAAATACTGAAAGTACAGTTTAATTTAAAAGATATCCTGAACTACTATACACCTCCTGTATGGGAATTGAATTCGCGATTTGCTTATTATTAAAGAACTTACTTGTTACTCTACGACAAATTTTTTTCCCACATGAAAACTGATTTAACTTGAAAATGCTATAGTAAGAAGTTCCCATTATAAATATCCATACCAGAGATGGAAATCGAACTCACGAACTGTTAAATGGAAGACCAGGACATTAGAATTTCAACTGACAATTCAGTTTAACAAGATGAATATGCTAGCTGCAGAGATCAATGAATCTGAAATCAAAAAGAATTATAGAAGACTGCTATATATATAAATTCAAATTAATTCGTAAATATCTAAAATCTTGCTTTTATTAGTGTTTAGTTGTAAGACGAAAATTTTGTTAAAGTAAAATAATCAAAGATTGTTCCAAAAGACTATAGTCTCTACGAAACAAAATATTTGTGAGAATTTCGGAGTACGCAAAGTAATAGCTCAAAATAAAAGGAAAATTGCGCATGAGCATACTTCTAGACGCTCATTATGATTCACAGTGAGGTGATGACGTCATGACTACGTAATACTTTTGACCTATGACGTACGTCCAAGAAAGTTTCATAATATATTATTTTCCCTTGTCGCACACATTAATGTCCGAAGCTTAAGTACAACTCGCTTAAAGTCTTTTCTTGTTTATTTACATTTAGTATTTTAATCACAAACTCCCGATTATCCGCAAGCGAATTATTCACAAGTGGATTATCCGTTCTTCCTTTTATCCGAAATGTCTAAATCCGAGAAAACTTCCAATTCTTAATGAAAAATTAAGTGTTCTAATGCAGAAAAACACAAACTTACAAAAAAAATTATTATACATTTTTCGATTTTGTTTTATTTAAGAGGAAATCTTAGTTCTAATATAAAAATTTACTCAATTCCTGTCTTTAAAGTTAAGAATCATTATTTAAAATATAAAGAATGAATATTTTACAAATAAGAATAAAAAATTATGGTAAATTTTATTCTCTTATTTACATATAATAATTTTCAATGTGCGTCCATGGAGGCCTGGTGGTTAGGGTGTTCGTCCTCATTATCGGAAGGTTGTGAGTTTGAATCCCGACCTAATCGAAAATCCGTCGCGTTTACTAATGGCGACTGAGGCAAATTAAACAGGTAGTGGTCGAAATGTCTTCCACGTGAAATGATACCTCTGAGAGTTGCAGACTAGGTCTGTGTCTCTGCTACTTGGTTTCTGCTTCTAAATTAAGCGCACCATCAATATTTGGATTCCTATATGGCATACCTACTGGTACTCAGAGTACTACAATGCCATAACATCCTCCCTTTGAGCTATAAAAGCGAAAGAAGTCCTAGATGTAGGCCATTATAATGATTTTAAATGTAAAATTTTGCAAAACCCTCTGTAGCTTTAAGCTAAAATAATATTCTTTATATTAATGTCGATTGATAATCCAAGCACTAATTTGTTGTTGTTGTTAATGACACTTGGCAACGCCAAGCCCGCCATTAGAGAGACTAGGCGAATAAAGTCAGAAAGGGAGCGTCTTCCGTTTTTTTTTTTTTATTTTATTATTTTTTTTAAAGAGCCCCCTCATACGAAGGTGGAAGCTCTACTTTTGGCTCATAGACGGCAGCACCACCTGAATCTTCCAATTGAGAGATTGAAACCATTGAAGACACAAAGCCTGGCTTCAACCACCCCCAGAGGTATTAATTTGTAATGGGAACATGGAGGACATTGCGACCCGACGGATTTAACGTGCCCCAGTCGACATTAATGAACACGACGGATCTTCTGCTAAGCCGGGATTCGAACTCACCACCTTTAGGTAACGAGAACGACGCCCTAACTAACCAGGCCACCGTGGCTGTATATACATACATATATATATTAGCTTGTAAAAAAGGCTATTTTATCATAAAAATAAATTTTACAAGGAAAATTCATAGATTATTTTTTATACTCTCCTTATCTAATAGTATATAAATGATATGTTTTCCCTAATGAAATTTATTGATGCTTAAAATTACTTAAAAGTTTTTATCCATTGAATCAAATTGTAAAGTTATATATTGATTACAATTCAACAAAACTATTTCAAATATTTTCACAAATCTCTTGGCATAATAGTAACTTATTTTCATTTGCATAAATAATTTTATTGAAAGTTTTGTTTGGCGTTTTGCAGAATAATTAATGAATTACGAGCATTTTATGCGTAAATTTGGGGATTTTGAGAGAAAAGTCTGGAAATGCCGTAATAGTTGGCAATTTTCCAAACTTTGGCTCCCACGAGAATGCTCTTCGATTCATTTGTCGGATTATGTTTTCCATATTAATCAACTGTTATTTCGGTTGAGTTCTTTGATTACCGTAATTTTCTCAAGAAGACCAGTTTAGAAATTAACAGTCCAAAAAATTAAACTTTTAGTTGTACAATTCTAACGATGTTGTTTTTGATTATAATTAAAAAAGAATAAAAATATCCACTTGTTATTTCTGAAATAATATAGTTGTAAAATAATATAAGAGTAATATTTTATTTTTCGAATACTTCTTAATGTGACAATTTTAATTAGCAATTACGTGATTTGCAATAGATAAAATCTTTGATTAACAATATTATGTAATTTTCTGACAGAGGAAAATTTATGGTATGCTTTGTTCTTATCATAGAGAGAAAAAATGATGTTAAACCGTTTGATTTTTGAGTCATCGATTAATCGAAACAAAATTTGTTTTGGTTATGAAACTGGTTCTTTTACATGTAAATAATTCAGTACAATATTTCGTTCAATAATTCAAAAAACGTATTTTGTACAACGAAATTTAGGTGATGATATCAGTAGATGTTTTCCATGACCTTCGTTTAAGACAATGAAGGTCATGGAAAAGTCCATTGTTATGATTCTTGAATAAAAGATATAAGTCCCACCCATCTATAGTTAGGTACGCTAACCACTAGACAGGTTGGGCGGCTTTATTTCTGATATTTTATATTTATCACTGAAATCTCGAAATAGGCAATTCGGTTTACAAAGTTAATAAATTATTTGCTGCCAGCAACAACTACACAAATTCTTCTCTCGAGTTTCGGAATGCTTACAAACAAACCTTGTAATCGGACATGATCGTGCCTATTTCTTTATAACAAGAGTGGTATACTTACTTAGTCCCTCACTTATTACATTCCTTTTACTACTGTCATAATCTTTTTTTTAATCACACACTTTGTAGATAGTTATTTCTCCTTCTTAACTTCTATATATATTTATATAAAAAAAGGTTGTTATATATATGTATATATATGTTTTTTTGACATATATAATTTATATGTGTATAATTAATAAAATTTATGAAGAAAATCTCAAAGAAACAATTAAATAAATTTGATTGTTTTATCATGTATAACTGTATTAATCAAGAATTTTGTTTTCTTAATGTTTGTATGTAAATAATTGTATTCGTATAAATATTTTGTTTCCGTAAATTATTCTTTTCATTTAAATATATAAATCAAGAAATTGAATCTTTCTAATTTTTTATTACAAATATTCATTGCCATGTGTTGTTCAATCCCTTGGGAGTACTTACTATTCCTTGAGTTAAAATTATTGTAAAAAATTTATTTGTGTGTGCTAGAACTGACTATTTGTTATGCAGATTAATTTTAGGCTCCAATCAATTTCACTATAAAATCAAGGTAAATGGCCCAGTGGCTACAAACCTACCAAACCTTAGACCTACTTCTTCTTCTATCATACATTCTAAGAAATAGGGGTGTCTTAATTATCAACTGATGAACCAATTTAAATTTATAGTCAAATTTAAAAGAATTTTCAATTGTGTACTCAATGGAAATTTTTGTAAAACTAGTAGTCTTCTCTTATTCATTCAAATCAGCAGCTAAAGATTGCGCGCTCTGAATTTAATTACTACAATTTGTAGGTACGATTTCTGTCTCGAGTAAGATTGAATCTAGAAGACCAATGTCAATTATAACTGAAAATCTTATGGAATCAATCTTCCTGCATACAAAAAGCAGTTTTAAACTGAAAAATAACCCAAATAATAAGCTCCTATCTTGAACAGATCGAGTATTTGTCACCCATCTATTTCAAGGATTTTTATTGGTCTGGATTTCGCTTTGAACTACCATTAGAATTAACCCTCGTTCGGAAAAAGTAATTATAAAATCGAAAACCAAACAATCCATGACTTATCGAAAGTTGCTTGATTTTGTATCGATATTACACTACAGGCCATTAAAATTGCTACACCAGGAAGAAATGCAGATAACAAAATGATATTTATTGGACAAATATATTATACTAGAAATAACAAGTGATTCAATTTTCAAAAACATTTGGCTAGATAGATCCTGAGAAATCAGTACCCAGAACAACCACCTCTGGCAGTAATAACAGCAGTTATACGCCTGGGCATTGAGTCAAACAGAGATTGGATTGCATGTACAGGTACAGATGCCCATGCAGCTTCAACACGATGTCACAGTTCATCAACCGTAGTGACTGGCGTTTGGTGACGAGCCAGTCGCTCGGCAACCATTGACCAAATGTTTTCTATTGGTGAAAGATCTGGAGAACGTGCTGGCCAGGACAACAGCTGAACATGTTCCCTATCAAGGAAGGTCTGTACAATACCGGCAACATGTGGTCGGGCATTATCCTGCTGAAACGTAGGGTTTCGCAGGGCTCGAATAAAGGGTAGAGCCACGGATCGTAGCACACCAGAAATGTCTGTCTATAATATGCCTGTCTTCTCGGCTGCTAGTGATAGGTGGCCGTTGAGATCCCGCATGGCGTTCCGTATTACCGTCCTGAACCCATCGATTCCATTATCTGCTAACAGTCATTAGATCTCGATCGACGCGAGCAGTAATACTGCAATAAGATAAACCGCAATCCCGGTACGCTACAATTTGACCTTTATGAAAGTCAGAAACGTGCTGGTACGCATTTCTGCTTCTTACACGAGGCATCACAACAACTTTTCACAGGCAACAACGTTCAAATGCAATCTGTGTATGAGGAACCGGCTGAAAAATTTCCTCATTTAAACACAATGTAGGTGTCACTACTGGCGCCTGCTTTGTCTGAATGCGATGAAAAGCTAATCATTTGCATATCACAGCACCTTCTTCCTTTCGTATAAATTTCACGTCTGTAGCATGTCGTCTTCTTGGTGTAGCAATTTTAATGGCCAGGAGTGTAAATTTACTAACATTACTAACATATCACTATTTTGAAAGTTTTTTAATTCTTCTTTATAAACATTTATTCACGAGTGAAAGATTTTATGAAAAATTCACAATTCTTTGAAATTATTCTCACAAAATGATTGTTTTACAGATGATGTTGTTAGATTATTTTCATATAGAATATTTTTTCATGTAAAAGATATGAAGGGATTATAAAATCTAATTTAATCTACATTTTGTGAAAAGAATTGGAATATAGGGTGAGAAAGTGCATTTATTATAGAATGTATTACATGTTTTTTTAAAAGTTGCTGTATAATTTCTTAAGATTTAAGCTTTGTTAAAAAAATTATGATTTACATTTCAAAACGTTTATGATAGATAAATGATAAAACTAATAAAATTTCAATTAAGTAATTAAATTTGAAAAGTTTTTATTCTCTACTTTTAAATTTAGAAAGCATATTTAGTTAACAATTGGTTAAGATATGATTAAAGCATTTAAAATTTTGTTATTTAAATATTTCATAAACTTTAATAAATAATTGTAAATTTTTTTAAATGTTAGAAAATATTTATATAACTGTAATGTGTATGAAAAAATACTGTATCATACAATACAACATTTTGAACTAATTCATAAATAACTTAGTATGTTATGGGGTGGTCTAAAATTAAGGGTAAGTCTCAGTTTCTCACCAATTTGAATAATTATTTTACTTGTGATTACTGACATCGTGTGTTCAACGCAATCTTTTTTATTTAAACAAGTAAGAAAATTACGCTTGAAGAAAAGAAATCGCCAATTTTCGCCAAGGGGAACCCTGAAGTATATTTTTCCCTATGTTTGAAACTTTTGCGTATTCCTATGAATTCCAAATGAAACTCAAATATTGCCAATCACGTCACAAGTTTAAATGATGATTAAGTGACAAGGTCAATACCTGAGCTGGTACTCTGTTCTTGATCCACCAGCAGAAAAGTATCGGAAAATATAAAATTTTTTACTTGAATTAACTATTTTTAATGATGATTTTAAGCTAGGCATATAGAAATAGAACAACGTCCAGTCATGAATATAATCCTTTACCAAGCTATATTGGTCCCATGAATTCAAAGTAGTTCTAATAACATTTCAACAGATTTCAACAAAAACATAAATTTTTCTTTAAATACTCGTTTTAAATAATATACTACACTACTGGCCATTAAAATTGCTACATCAAGAAGGCGACATGCTACAGACATGAAATTTATGCGGAAGGAAGAAGGTGCTGTGATATGCAAATGATTAGCTTTTCAGCGCATTCAGACAAAGCAGGCGCCAGTAGCGCAGTAGCGACACCTATATTGTGTTTAAATGAGGAAATTGTTCAGCCGGTTCTTCATACACAAATTGTATTTGAACGTTCTTGCCTGGTGAAAAGTTGTTGTGATGCCTCGTGTAAGAAGGAGAAATGCGTACCAGCACGTTTCTAACTTTGATAAAGGTCGAATTTTAGCGTACCGGGATTGCGGTTTATCTTATCGCAGAATTTCTGCTCGCGTCGGTCGAGATCCAATGCCTGTTAGCAGAATATGGAATCAATGGGTTGAGGACGGTAATACGGAACGCCATACAGGATCTCAACGGCCACCTATCGGTATTGTACGGACCTTCCTTGATACGGAACATGTTCGGCTGTTGCCCTGGCCAGCACGTTCTCCAGATCTTTCACCAGTAGAAAACGTCTGGTCAATGGTTGCCGAGCGACTGGCTCGTCACCAAACGCCAGTCACTACGGTTGATGAATTGTGTCATCGTGTTGAAGCTGCATGGGCATCTGTACCTGTACATGCAATCCAATCTCTACTTGACTCAATGCCCAGGCGTATAAATG
This sequence comes from Latrodectus geometricus, assembly GCA_026290005.1. Classification (NCBI taxonomy): domain Eukaryota; kingdom Metazoa; phylum Arthropoda; class Arachnida; order Araneae; family Theridiidae; genus Latrodectus; species Latrodectus geometricus. Next base: position 656,689 of record JAPDSC010081075.1, on the reverse strand, counting down.
CTGTTATTACTGCCAGAGGTGGTTGTTCTGGGTACTGATTTCTCAGGATCTATCCAGCCAAATTTTTTGAAAATTTAATCACTTGTTATTTCTAGTATAATATATTTGTCCAATAAATATCATTTTGTTATCTGCATTTCTTCCTGGTGTAGCTATTTCAATGGCCAGTAGTGTATTTGATAACATTATAATTTAGTTGTTTGTTGATGCATGTTCAGGTAAAAAAAAACACTGAAATATTTAAGATCTAAAATAACAAACTTTATTAACCATTTTATTTACAAAAGCATGTTTTGCATCACATTTAACACCAGAAAAACATTCTATGTTGCGATCATTCACGTTTCGCCTCGTGTAGAATATTTTTAAACGCCGTGCACATTGTTCTACAAAGAAGAAAGAGAGAAAAGTACATATACGTGTTTCAGTATTGTTCCATGGAGGGACTCTAGTTACAGATGTAAGGCCTTGCTAAGTAAAATCACTTCTGTGTGAAGAAGAAGCACATAAACATGCACACTAATGAAGTTTACACACGATGCTGCACATGTACAATCGAAACAATCATAAGCAATGCAAAAATAGAAGTTAAAATTTTAAAAAAATACATGACAAAATCATCAGAAATATCGCCAAGAGCAAGATTCACTGCCAAATGTGTGTAATTGTTTGAATCCAAACTTTTTTAACACATTGACTGCCAGTCTCTAGAGATGGGGTTGACAGTTAATGCCTTGACATCGAAGTAGATTGTACCCAGAAGCCAACATACTAATAATTGGAAATATCATTTAAAATTATTAATGAAATATTATTATTTTATATCTGTAAATTAAATATTTACAGATAGTTTCTTATCATATCTCCATGCCAATACCAGCAGAAATACCCTACAAGCATTGCCAGATAAACTAGAGAATGAACAATGAAAAGTGGATTCCGCGCCAGCGCGTGACTGGCTACTAACACATTACCACACATCACGCTCTGGCGCGTGATTGGCTCTTCAGCAATATCGCCAAACCACGCGTCAATGTGTCGCAACAATAAGCAGTCAATGTGTTAATGATTCCAAATGCTATCATGTATTGCTTGTGCATGTAATTGGCGATATTTTTGATCCGAAAATATAAATCGTACCTAATATTTATTGAAGAAGACAATTAAAAGGAATTAATCACCAGAATTATTGATTAATATATTTTCTTCAGTAGTTCATTAACATATTCGCTTATGCATTTTGCGTGCTATATTTTTAAGCAACAACTAGTTCTACTAGAATATTGGGCACAATTTCACATTTAACAATAAATTTGTTTCAAATATAAATTTTACGTATTATAATCACATTTCAAATTCAATAATTTCTAATCAAATATATACATTAGTTTTGATTTTCAATTGATGCATTATATTTGCAAGGCACGTTCTAATATTTAATGATAAACATCGAAAAAAGTAAATTTAAAAAAAAGAAATTTTCAAAAGGTATTTAAATATATTGAACAAAAATTTCTAAATGCATAGTTATAATAAAATTATTTTGAAATATTAATTTTTGTTTTTAAAAAATTTAAATTCTTATAATAATTATTTTTTCATTCAAATTTCTATCAAAGGGAAAGAATGTCTAAAAAAGTTAATATTTGTAATAAATTTTGAAAATTTGCAATGAAATTCGAAAAAAAGGAACTTTTTTGTGTAGAAAAAAGATTGTCGGAATTAAGAATTTCATTTTTTTATTTCAAAATGTTTTCTAAAATTGTATTCATCCTTCACATTTTGCCTTAAAAAACTTTTACCATAAAAATTTAAAAATTTCATATAAATTTTTTCAGGATTTTATATAATATGCCAGATAGTTAGATCAAAATATATTTCACTATCTACGAAACAATAATTTTAGATACAGGGTTATTCTAAAGAATTTATGAGTCTGCAATAATGAAAAATTACAATATTCTAAAAATCTAGAAAAGAACGTAAAATTGTTCTAAAAAAAAAATCAAAATAACATTTTCTATGATGCGAAAAAAATTAATGTTTACACTTATGTTTTTAATTTAGAATATTAAAATTTATTAACATATTATATTTACTAATATTCCATTTAATCATCAATTTTTACTGTCGAATATTTGGTCTTATGCATAATAAATTTGGCCTGGTGATTCCCAAAAATTAACTGATTTATTTTTTCTGCCCTTTATAGTAAAAACAATTGATAGACTATTGTTTTTTTAAAATATTTTTTGCTCTATTTGAAAATTTAAGTCCCTGCTGTTGTATTTATTTCTTTTACAAGATTCATAATTAAATAATTTGAGATTTTGAATAAAAGAAATTTTTGAAAGCATAATATAGTAAAAATTTATAAAATTCTCGAGTTTTTGAAATCGAAAATACTAATAATTGAACACTTATAATTAATTCAATCCTTTGAGTCAAAAAACAATAAGATAATATAAAGATTATTAACTGGAAATTAATAATAAATATCTATATATTTTTTAAATATTATTGAAATATATCTTTTGTAATATAAGAAAGAAAAAAACTGAATCGCTTACAAAATTGAAATCAAGCATAATCTCTTTGATAAACCTTGTAGACGAAATATTAGAGCTAATGATTAATGAATTATTCTGATTAGTATATTAATTAATTAAGAAATTTATTTGAAATATATTTACGATGCAATCCCTTTCGGTACGATTTGTAATTAACATCATTTCATTTTAATAACCTTGTATTTAAAATACATCTATGCCCTTAAACCACAATTTATTGATTTTATTCAATATAAAATCAATAAATATTTATCATACAATTGTAAGTACCAGTTTATGCATTTTATTAAAATTTCAATTAGGTTTTCATTATTAAAAAATGTAGAAATATACTGATGCTTCATTAAATTTTCAGATATATTATTTTAAATATCATGAAAAAATTAGTTTAACTCGTGTAATTTTATTCATTAGTTAAAACCTACTTTTCCAACTTAGCATTTTTAAAGAAATTAGTTTTTTCAAAAATGAAATCAAAATTAGTTTAAAATTAATTTTTAAAATCGCAAATAAAATTTATTTCTGAATAAAATTGGTAAATTTATTGATACACTACTGTTTTAATAAAATATTTTGGGTAATAATAGTTCCAAATTTTTAATAGCTTACCGTAAACGAATAATTATGTATCTTATAATTATTCGCTTACAATATAGCAGTATAGCAGTTAACCATTACTATATTCAACATTTAATAAATCTGACGCAAACACTCACATACAAGTTAAACTTCTTTAATATCGGAAAGTGCAATTTATTTCTCTTGTGGTGAATTTAATCGTAATCGAAATCCTTTGCTTTTAGAGGCATCCTTTTTTGAAATATATATTATAAATAATTATAAGAATTTGTTCCAATATAAATCAAAAAGAAACGATATTATTGTATTTAATTTATTTTCATTCTCTTAAATTTATTGTCTATTGTAAATACAATATTACCCTGATATTATTATCTTTAGTAAAAATAATTTATTTAGGATAATATTTTCCCTTCTAAGTCACCATCAAAAGATAACAAAGAATTTAGAATAAATCAACAATTGAAATAATATCATTTATTTTTTGCTCATTTTTAGTAAAAATTTAAAAACATTTTAAAAACATAAGTCAAATGAAAGCAATTTTAAAGTAGTTTTAAATTCACTATACAAAAATTGATACATCAGTTTAGTGATAAATCTGCAATAAAAAAACGTTCTAAAAGACAAATACTCTTATATAATAATGAGTTTAAATTCACAATTTTAAGCAACTACTAATGCATATATTTTCATAAATTAAAACTAAAAATCATCAAAAATTTGAATATTTTGAAACACTAATTTTAATATATAACTTTACTAATACATCATAATATGAAATTTATATAAGTGAATTTCAATAGAACAAGAGATAACATTTATCTTTTATTGGTTTGAATTTGTTTATCAAACCTGTTCAAATAATTCAATTTCAAAATCTCTTAAAATTGAAAACTTTCGATATTCAATATAAAATATTTCAGTTTTCTAAGAAAAACATGATTAATTTCAGCTCTTTTTAATTGTATAAATCGTAATTTTAATAATTTAATGTAAATCTTTTTTCTAAAAATATTGTTCTTTTAACTTTAATTTGTTTCTTTAAAATCAATATATTATTTTATACATGAATTTTTAAGCAATACAAATTTATACTGATTCAATGTAATCAAATAATCAAGCTTATAGATAACTAAACTTTATGAATTAGGCATATTTTTCTACAAAATATCGATATAAATTTAACAATTTTTCTTGAAAATATCGATATAAATTGCATTTCGAATACACTGGTGAATATTAGATATATTTTTAACAATTATGCTTAAATTAATTACAATTATGCAATTATTTTTAACAATTATGCTTATAAATTTTACCACACTTTTGATAACATGACATTTTTTGCTTGGAAAAAAAGAAATGCAGAAATAATTTACATACTCAAATTCGCAAATAAGAAAACAAAGAAAAGCATGTTATGTCACAATTTATAAATTAGAAATCAAAAAATAAATAATTTCCTAATATAAATTTCTAAAAATAAATGAGATTTTTCAAGCAATAAAATAAACTATTCTATTTATTTTTTAGTTTGTAGGCACAGGAAAATTAAAAAACTATGAACTTGTTTTGTGCATTTGTGATTAATAGTTTCATTATGATTGTATTCATTATTAGATGGAACTCAAATTGCACCAATAATCCAACTAGAAAATAAACTCATGAAACATTGCACAGATAAACGATTATTGTAAGATTTAGATAAATTGATGAATTATTTACATCAGCATTTAAAATAAATGAAGTTTATATGTCTTATAAAATTATATATAATTAGCTATGGCCTTAATTTATATAGCGAATAATCCTGGTCTCATATAATATATAAACATACATATTTGATATCATTCCAAATAAAATTCATTTGACAATCAACATTATCTCTTTTATTCAATACTCTTTTTTATTCAATAAAAAAATTGTCAAAAATTTCATAATAAATAATTTTAAAAAAAATTACATTTCGATTAACAAAAACATTGAAAATGTAATAATTGAAAAATCAATAACCAATAATTTATTTAAAATATTATTTTTTATAACAAATTATTTCTAGCTTTAAATTATACTTTGTTAATACATAGTTGAATATTATTGCATGTAATTTAGCATTATTTTGGGGATATTAATTAATTAAATAAATTTTTAATCAAATATGGGAAAAAATAAACTCTTATTAAAATAACTCACTTCAAAAAGTTACGTAAATAGAAAAAAATTATAATTTTCAAAAACCAATTTTTGAAATAAAGCGCGTATAATTTTTTGTAGAATCAGATAGAATTACTTAAACGGGGTATATAACAACAGTGAATGCTCAGTTTCGAGAAATATACAAAAACAATTGGATAAGAAATAATTATTTAGATTTTACTACATCAGATGTTGATAACTAGTTTTACACTTTTTAATATGAATAAACTCACTCCCTTTATAATTTTCTTATTTTTAGCATCAATAAGTTTTAAATTTATGTTTAAAAATCAGAACAATATATGAATTAAAATTTAAATTTTTATATATATTTATTTCAGTAAAAACAAAATAATCTATATGTTTTTCCCTTAAATATTGAAAAACAGATAAAAATTGTAAGTTGTTGTCGATGTATTTTGTCAAAATATTTTGTAAGATAATATACAAGTATCTTACTATACTATCGATCTTTTTCAACAAAAAATGTATCGCCAAATATTGCGAGTTTTAACTTTTTCTTTCCAAAAAGTGAGGGAAAAAATATGATTAACTTCTATTTTCATTGAAATAAATGTAAAAATAAAAATTTATTTTATAATTCATTTTTGAAATCTTACATCAGTATAATTACAAAAAATATCTTAAATTTAAATCTTGCATACTATAAAAATAAAATTTATGAAATAGTTGAAAAGTGGTTACCTAATAAATTAATTTATTTATTAACCAATTTTTAAAAATGTGGTTTTCTTAATTACAATATTTAGTGCTAAATCGCAATATTTTCTGACTTATTCCTTTTTTCATAGAAGAAATGGTTGAGATTACACAAAAGAGCAGAAATTTCATGGAATTATCGGCAGTTTAAACCAATGATAATATGACGTCATTTTTTAGTTAGAGAAAACTCTATAGTTCTTATATATATATATATATATATATATATATATATATATATATATATATGTATGTATATATATATTAACTTCATCAACAGACGCATAAGTTACTTTTTTACAACATTTCTTGTTAGTCCAAGCAATAAATGTCCGTAGTTTTCTTTATTTTACAATTCCATCTTTCATTTTTAAAACAAAATATTTTCCATCACCAGTGCATTAAGTTATTATATGCATACATCAGCAACTGATATTAATCCAAAGTATAATTTTTAATTAAAGTAAATATTTATTATGTGCGTATTATTTTAAACTTTTTAAAGGAAAATGTGTATTTAAAATAGATAATTGCTTTGAATATAACTTTTATACACCAAAATCATGACGATACATATTCGACAAAAAACTAGTTTCGAAATTTAATATATTTCATCTTATATTTGTAAAAGTTACGTTGATAATATTTTACAAACAATGACAGAAATTTACGAAAAAAAGGAACAACTTTGATACACCCCTCCCAAAAATTACGCGCCAAATCTGGCACTCCCTACGGACTTTTTAGGGTTGCTGTTTCTTATTTTGGTGTTACCAATATAGGTTTTATCAGCTTTTATGTATTTGCTGTTGCCAAATTTAGTATTCTCTTGTATTTTGTACCATTTTCTGAGTTTTTTTTTTTTTTTTTTTTTTTTTTTTTTAAAGTTTATTATCTATTAATTATTTGTATTTAGCGAGAATCCATCTTGGCAAGTGAAAAAAGCCGCCAAAAACAGGTATTATGGTTGGTGAGGGAAAGGAAGTCGCCAAATTTCCGATTTGGGAGGGGGTATATCAAAGTAGTTCCGAAAAAACATCCAAATCAAATCAAATATGAAATATTTTACAACACTATAAACATCAAGATTATCAACATTTTGATTTGAATTACTCTTTATAGAATCTAATAATACATTTCATAATAGAATATGTTTTCAAAATTCAAAAAGTGAGATATACACCTCTCTACAAAACTACAAACTTCTAAAACCTTTATTGCTATGTATATTTATATATGAATCGTGATAGAGTTTCTACAAAAAATAGAATTCATGCATTGCGTAACGTTAAATTGTGTTAAAAAACAATCGAAAGTGACCAGGTTCCCATCAATATGTACAGTGAGATAGATGCTGTTGCCATTCAGTTTAAACTTCACAATTATTTTCTGTCCGTAAATTGCCGATTTTCGAAAATAACGAAAGTTTGTAAGTAGTCTAGACCAAACGTTACCACTTGGTTTCCTTTGATTTTTTTCATATATTTTTCACGCCTTTCTTTACAATTTATTGTATATAATTTAATTAAGATATTAACCCTTCTTTGCATACTGGTGGAAATTTCCATCATTACCTATAATGCCCAAAAATTATATAAAAGAACAAGTTCACTTTAAGTGGATCGTGTTTGGATACCTTTTTAATGTCCATTGCATAAAAAGAAACATAGCTGTCAAAAATAAACAAGTGTCATTATCAGAGCTTAAAGTTGTCTCATTCCGCTGTTTGTTGTAGTTGCAATAAACGTTTATAATTTTGTTTTATTATATTAGAGTTTTTATTGCTAAAAAATTGAAAATGAGTGGAAGAAAGGTTTGTAACACGTGTTATTTTCCTCTTTTATTTCTATTTAGTACTAAGCTAATGATCTAACTTTGGATGATGATGGAAATTTTTGGCATATTGTTTTTTGCTAAATTTATACTATAAATATATACAAAGATTTTTTTAACCATTTTTCCTTTAATTTTGAACATGAATTATATCAACTTGATTAATTTCACCAATAAAGAAAAAATCATGCAAAGAAGGGTTAATAATTGCACGTGTAACTTCTTCTTGCATTCTTTGTCAAAGTCAACAATTTGACGAAGAATATAATAAAACATTTCAAAATGTACTTTATTGGAACTTTATTTTTTATTATTGTGTTATTTTGGTACTATTTTTTGCATTTATTGTTGAATGTAATACTATAAAACGTAATACTATAGAATTTCTTAAATTTACTATAATTCCAAGAAACGTGACTTCTGGTCTAAATTATTTACATTACTATATTAAATTTGGAACTCTAAAATATCTTGGTGAAAATAAAAGTTCAGTTCCTATTCATAGTAATAAATAAGAATAAACAAAGAACTTCATAAAAATTTCAAAAATATTTAACTTGTACTTCTGTAAAAAGAATCAGACAATTATTTTAGGCTAAAAATGAATATATAAAAATGAAATTCAACCATTATTTACATAAACATTTTTGAAGTATGCAAATGAAAAGATACGGGTTTATAAGAACAAATACTTAGTACAAAAACTGTATACTTGTTATTTGATATTGTTTTACTTTTAACAAATATATTCGCCTAAGACTTTATAAATTTTTAAATAACTACCCCAATTTTTTTAAACTTTAAATACTCTTTACTATGAAAAGGGAGATACTTGAATTTTCTGTAATCACAAACCTAAAAAGTGCAAAGAATTCTTAGAGTATTTCTTAGAATTTTAATTTTATCTTCCTAATTAAAGGTATCTCTTGATATAAACTTCAACTTACTCTTTTACCATATTCATACAAGAACAGTCTTTAGAACATGCTCTGTTTTAGAATCAAAATAATTTTGATTGTGTTCTCTAATGAATCAAAATTCCACTAATAAATATATTTTTTGTGTTAACTCATTAAGAGAATATAATCCAGAAGTGTTTCTAGTCTTGAAATTTCATTATAAATTGATAAATAATCTTATATGTACTCGTACAATCTTACATATAATGATGCTTTTTTTAACATGGTAAGATTAGGCAATCAGCATTAAAATAAAGTATTTATAATAAAAATACCTGTGATCGTAACAGCAGTGAATTTGATACTTGTTCCTCAATACCAACGTCAGAAAAATATCTGTTAGGAATACATTTCTCGATATTTATTTTCAGATTGGGAAACAACTCCGTAGCTAAGAATTACGTTGCCCCAAGTCATCTATACTCTTGTGAGCATATTATACTAGTAGTTGATATTAACTACTTGATTATGTAAAATGATTTTCTAACATGGTAAGATTGAACAAGAAGTCGTTAAAAGAATACCTATTACTATCAATATTTTTAGCAGTTAATTGTTACTCACTACTCAACACCAGAACTAATTCATTAAGAGATTATCAATCAGAAATATTTAACTAATAGAAGACATTAGTTGTGACGTCATATCCAGCAACTGTTTCCAAACATTTTCTGTTAAGCGTTATTTATCATTCAAACTGCCATAGACTTCGGTGATAGATTTTTAAATTGTTATTCATTAATTAAGGATAACGTGTTCGCTAAAACTTTTAACCTTTTGTTTGCTTAACCTTTGATTCTCGCCAAATTGTAGTCACAGTTAATCACCAAGCTGGGCAAAATCCAATCGTATTCTAGTTGCAACAGAACAATTTATTGTTCTGTGCCAACAATAATCACCAATAAAATCGATAGCCAAACAAAAATCTCCAAGTTTGTCAAGAAGGCACTCTTAAATACAATATTAAACAAATGTTTACATTGTATTTGTTTGGAAACAGTTGTGGATATGACGTCACACTAATGTCGTCAATACTTCTGATCAAAACATATCACGAAATTTCTTCACAGATTGCCAAATTATTTTTTAACGTGTTTAAAAATATGTTAGTAGTCACAAACGTCAAAAAGAACCCTTTATTTCCTAAGCATGTTTTTTAAACAGCTATTAACTTCCCAATTGTGTAAAAAAAAAAATAGATTTCTCAACATAACTACTTTAGACATTTACCATTAAAGTTTAGACATTTTAAATAGCTGGAATTACCGTAAACATCAAGTTTTTGTTTTTAATTCATAATCAACAGAGTATTGCAGATTAATCAAATACCCATCAATTAGAAATGTAACCCGACATTACAATTTTACTTTAAAAATATTGATGATAATGTTTGGTAATGTATTTGAGGATATGTCTTTTATATGAGTACATATGCCATACATTATTGATGGCTTAAAATTGTCCATCTCTGCATAAATAAAATGTTTAATTTCTTTGCACCATTTTTAGCCTAAAATATCGTTCTGACTAGTTTTATACAGAAGAGTAAAAAATAAAATTACTCACCAAAAGAAAATTTTGACTTTATATAAATCAATAGCTGAATTTCTCAACAAATCCTTGTACCTTTTACTATAGCTTTTTGTGTGTATTATCTTTCGACAATATTTATGACTAATTTTGTAATTTCCAAACAAAATATGACATAAATCGAAATGCATATTACAAACACGAGTAGAGTGTCGCCATCTTTTGGCAAAAATTAAAACTAATTTTGGTTTAAAAATGTGATACATCATGGATTAATTTTTTCTCTTTTTATTAATTTAATTAAGATTAATTTAATTAAATTAGGATTAATTTAATTAAAATTACATGAGAAGTCCCTATACATAACAAGTTCCATAAGCACTAACAAATTATCGTGATGAAGCGCTAAAACGGATATGAGTTTTAATAAATATTAAAAATTCTTTAGCTGCTATGCATTGAAATAAGTCAACTTTATCTATCAGTAAGCAGCAAAACACCTTGAGATACTAAGCTTAACAATATAAACCTTGTACTATTTAACAAAATGGCACTTTTTACGTAGTTAAATCTTAAGGCGCTTGCCTCACGTAAGGACAGATTGATTGCATAACAGAATGAATGTAAATATATACAAATATAAACTTTTCAACTTTAAATTATATAAATATCCAAATTCATACTATTTTCAATGAAACTAGTTAACATATTTGTAGTGAAAATCATATGAGGAATTTAACACATTATTTTCCACTTTACAATTCTGAATTTCATAATAGCAAATTAAAGGTATTGATTAAACAGTCATATCATTAATCCTTCTTTGCATAATGGTGGAAATTTCCATCATAACCTATAATGCCCAAAAATTATATAAAAGAACAAGTTCACTTTAAGTGGATCGTGTTTGGATACCTTTTTAATGTCCATTGCATAAAAAGAAACATAGCTGTCAAAAACAAACAAGTGTCATTATCAGTGCTTAAAGTTGTCTCATTCCGCTGTTTGTTGTAGTTGCGTATGATTTCGTTTATAATTTTGTTTTATTATATTAGAGTTTCTATTGCTAAAAAATTGAAAATGAGTGGAAGAAAGGTTTGTAACACGTGTTTCTGTTATTTTCCTCTTTTATTTCTATTTAGTACTAAGCTAATGATCTAACTTTGGATGATGATGGAAATTTTTAGCATATTGTTTATTGCTAAATTTATACTATAAATATACACTAAGATTTTTTTTAACCATTTTTCCTTTAATTTTGAACATGAATTATATTAACTTGATTTTTTTCACCAATAAAGAAAAAATCATGCAAAGAAGGGTTAAAATAAATCTGTCATTAAAATAATCTTTCATTGTAACAAATCTCTCATTAAAACTGAAATAAATTTTCTTGAATCTTTAAATTTCACACATTTAAACACAAATTCTCATTTAAACATGTTTTTATATCATATTTATTGTGCGTTTAAGAAAAGATAGATTTATTATCAAACAGGAACTGATATCTTAACCCTTTTTTAAATATATATTTGAATAAATAATCAGGAAATTCCAAAATTTAATGTTTTCTTTTGTTTTAAACTTATTTCCAATCTAAATAGCATATTAGATACAGATTTGCTTTTAAATTACTATTGTATTGGAAGAAAATAAATATGTTATAAAACAATTCTTGTGAGGTAAAAATATATATACACACAATAACTATTAAGTTCAAATGAAACTACTGTGCAAATTCTAATATAAATATTAGCATGTGCATCTGAAATTGTTTAAAGTTTTATTAAAAAGTGAAATTATAAAAATTTGTATATTGAAATTAATTATATATTTTAACATTGGCTAGTGCATTTTAATATTTACAAGCAATTGAAAATAATATTGCAAATGTTTTAAGTTAAAGTGAGCATTACTGTTGCCAAGATGTAATAAAATCTGATGATTTTGAGAATTTGGCTTCAGATTATTACTTGATATATAAAACTTTATCCTATTGTGTTCCAAAATATTTTGGAACACAATAGGATAAATCCAAAAATTAAAATTTTATTCTTATAACTTTTATAAGATTGAAACTATATTTAAAAGATTATATATTTCTATTATCAAAAAATCAACTGAATTCTTTTTTGTTAGAAAACTAAATTTATAGAATCATTTTTGGACAAATTTTACTTAAAATTAAATTTTTACTTTTTCTAGAGGGGTCGGGGTAAAGTGTAGATTAGGGTACACTTGGTTTCAGCAAAAACTTTAGTGATAAGATTTAATTTCTGCTAACCCTGGTATTTTCAGTGTTTTAGTTAATGTAACTTTATGTTTGCCATTTTGTTACAAACATTTTGGCTCTTATCTTGACGTCAAAAATTTGATAAAAAATCAAAGGATATTTTAAAGTAAACTTTACCAGAGGTTCAAATGAATGTGTTTTATTTTTTCAATTGAGCATTCTGAAATTATGTTTCAAAATCCATATCTTTATTACCTGAAGTCTCCAGAAATTCTTATATTCTATCGTAATGTTATAGCTTTGTAAAATGGCAGGTTTTATTGCATTATTTGTTAGAAACAATCTTAAAATTATACATTTCAATAACTTGTATAATTCTATTTCAAGTTACTCATTTTGTAAACATATATTGTCTTGTTCTAGTTCTCTAACTAAACTCTAGTTAGGAACAATGATTAGGGAAATCTTAAATTTATTATTATTTTTTAATTGGGTTAAATCCTATGGAGCCTACAACCCTGGGTGATAAACAGGAAAAAAAACACCAAGGGAGAACAAAATGAAGAAATAAGAATTCCAGAAATAGTTAGGTTTACCATATCTTACCAAGATTAGCGAAATTTAACGCCAACAAAAATTATTCGCGCCAAGGGTTGTGGGCAATCCTAGAATCCAACCTTTAAGTGTTTTATAAGACTTTTAACAGTTCGTTTTTTTTTTTTTTTTTTTTCCCGTTATGGTATTTTCTTAAACTTCGGTTTTCTTATAGTTTTTTTAAATATTTTTATCAACTTTTAATATAATTACTGTATATATTTGCGATTAGGATTAACGTTTTAAAACTACAGCCATTTTTTTTCTCAACTCTTCATGGTTATTATCGTTTAGAAATAATCAATATAAACTGTTCAGGGTTGCTGAGCAAACCATAGTACTTACATCATGTTCAGCTTGGCGAAAGATATAGCAATAATTCGCCAACCTAACTTTAATGCTCACTTTAACCATTATTTTGATTATTGAAATAAAATTATTATTTTAAAAAATGATTTCAATCATTTAAAATTTAAGAATACCTTAAAATTTCCTTCATTGAATTCTATTAAAGAAGGTAAATTTCATTAATTTCACACACCTATACTTTCTATTATTGATAAATAAAAACTTGAAAAGTAATATTAATAAATTTCTTCAGTGTAATGCTTAAATACTTGCTTAATAAATGTTCATTTGAGCTTATTTCAAATTATTTAGTATATTTATGCACTTAAAACTAACGAAGCATAAAAAATTATAGAAAATATAGACGAAAAGTCAAGGTAATTAATTCTTTTTTGATAGACACTTATTGATTAAAAAATTAACCTGATATTCTTACTAAAAATATACACCATCATAATAAAAATAGCTCATTTTTTCATTTTTTTTCCCAAAGTATTAACTTTTACATATATGATTGAGCCAAAAAATAACTTGTTGATGTTTTTAATAAGAAATCATATTATTCTTCGTATATTTAATAGTTCCAATTTCAATAAGTAAGTCTAACCATATTAATTGAATTTGGAAATACTGAGATAATAATTGTAAATATTTATAGTTATGAACAATAGTTGAACACATTGCTCAAATTATTTTTATCAAATAATTTTTATAATTTGATAAGTGGCTTCTATTTTTCTTTGTAGTAGATTTAATATTTTTTATATTTTCTATAAGTTATTGTTAAAAATTATATATATGATACATATAATAAAGTATTTTCATTAATTGTGAATTCTTAAAAAACAAAAAATGTATAGTTTGAAAAAAATATAAAAACAATTTCTAGAAATAATTATTAAGGATTTATGGTATATTTTATCTATAATAATATTTTAAGCTATGTATTGTCCTGTATATAATCTGTAGTGGCGTATTATCCGCAAGCCCTTTTTTTTATATAAAAAAAAGAGCTTTGCGCGGTAATTTTTTCTGCGAATAGTCAAAAATATGTACTTTAGATAATGTGGTACTAATAAAAAATAAAAAATACATAGTATATACACAAAAATATAATAAACTGTACAGAAAAAGATGTGTTTGGATCCACCTCATCGCAAAAAGCGATAATTCTGAGAAAATTCTAAAAACAAAATTTAAAAATTTTTGTTTTTAATCATTTCGAGGTCAGATATATTTTAAATATATTTGTTTTAAATGGTAGCGTTAATGTGCGCTTTAGGTCCCCTACTCTGCCAACTTGGCGATAAATGCACCAAGTGTGGTAAGTCGGACGTTTTCATCCTTAATTAGCTCATTATGGCAACCTCCGGAGGAAATAATTTGAAGCGCTTTTTCACGCATGCTCATTAATTGGTTTTTTTTCTTTTAGCATTTTCATTGATCGTTAATTAGTTTCAATTTGAAAAATCTGTCATTTTCATTGGTTGCTAATTGCTCTTGAAAATCTTTAAAAATCGTATTCCATTATCGCCATGACAACAGCGTTTTTAAAAACGCGCCAAGTACGGGACCCACAGCACACTTTCGCCAAGTTGGCAGGGTAGGGGACCTAAAGCGCGTTTTTACCAATGGTAGAAATAGATTATCAAACTGCGCATTGGATATTTTTTTTGTACCACGCATGCTTTGTTTTTCACTTTACATTAAACCGTTTGTCCACATTTTTTATTTGCCTTCCCTATAGCTTTTAATTTAAAATCTGCTGTGTAATTAAACGTTTTTGCTTCCAAATGACTCAGAACGAAAGAGCTCAAGTCAAAACAAAATGCGAAATGATATAAGCGAATAGCAACTGTAATATCTGAAGGAACCGGCTTTGTTCTTGAACGTAATTGGACAAAGCTGATTATAGTTGAAATATAAGTCAGCCATGTCGTTGTTGCCCCTGTTATTTATTTTATTAAACATAAATGGCTTTTCTTTCTAAATTTTGCGAAGTTCTGTGAGGGATAATGTTTTTTATCAGATTACACGCGGCGGAGTATGTATAATATGCACAACGAAATTCGAACACACAACCCGTTGATTATACACAGGGAAATACAGTAATAACCGTTTTTTAACCGAACTCTTTAACAAATTTAATAATTGCTACTAATCAAATCTTTATTAACAGTAACTGGACCTGTTATTGGTTATAATAACGGTTGCTGAAACTATTAAATAATTGGTTTCTAACAATTATTAGAAATATTACTAAACATTTAATTCTTTAACACATTGACTGCCAGTCTCTAGAGATGGGGTTGATAGTTAATGCCTTGACATCGAAGTAGATTGTACCCAGAAGCCAACATACTAATAATTGGAAATAATGATTTAAAATTATTAATGAAAAATTATTATTTTATATCTGTAAATTAAATATTTGCAGATAGTTTCTAATCATATCTCCATGCCAATACCAGCAGAAATACCCTACAAGCATTGCCAGATAAACTAGAGAATGAACAATCAAAAGTGGATTCCGCGCCAGTGCGTGACTGGCTACTAAGACATTACCACACATCACGCGCTGGTGCGTGATTGGCTCTTCAGCAATATCGCCACGCTACGCGCAAGCGCGTGGTAAGCAGTCAATGTGTTAATCATTTTTAAACATAAAAACAATTCAATTATTTCATATAATTCATTGCGTTTTGTTTAAAAGACATTGAAAAAATAATTAAAAATCGCCATGCTTTGTTCAATGTTAATAACTTAACTGCAACTGTAGAGTAAAAGGCACTGTGAGTCACATTTAATCAGAGCCCTTACCAAAAGCAAATGTGTTCTTTAGAGGAATTAAATAATATTAAACAACTGTTTTCCCGTCAGTTCACATTTAAAGTTCATGAACAGAGAAACATTGTACCAAAATTGTTGCAATCAACAATAACAATCAGCAGCGACCTGCTCAACATCGGCCTGATCCTGAACAGAAGCTATAGCTCTACTTTCATCGAAGTCTCCTTCTTTTTCAAAAACTTCTGAAATGGCGACCGCTGTTGAGGAGGACGACCCCCAAGAAGGCACAGAGGAGAGGTGCCCACACACCAACTATGGCAGCTCCGTTGCAATTGTCCCTCTCGCAGAAGCACATGTGACCAGTGTTGCCCCCTTCGTACATGCACACGTGGTCCACCATGAACAGGTTGATCTTAAGGCTTTTCGTGCAGGTGCGTCGTACCATTTCCTTCGCTAAAACGAGAAAGAAGACTTAAAAATCAAAGTAAGCACATGTATTTAGGCAGCTAGCCTAGCGGTTTAAAGCCGGGCATTTTTATGTCAACCACGTTTTTCATAGAGGATGAATCATATTATATATTAGAGTTATTTGAGACGTTTGTGATTGGATTTCCTATTGTAGTAGCTGATTTTGGAGCTGTGTATTGTGATCTGTAGCTTGTTGAATTACGTATAAATGTCTTGGGGTTTTCTTTTAACTGATTGTTTTATTGACACTAACCCCGAAGCGCTCTATACAATATGAAATTCTCAAACCTTATAAAAGTGTTTCCACTATAACATGACGCAAACAGTTATGACAAGTACATGCTTTTTTATAGGCATATTTGTATAATTACTAGCTGTACCCGCCGGCGTTGCCCGTGCATTTAGAAAATGCAGATAAGTGAATAGCGCAGGAATAGTAGTGTAGGACACGTAGACTGTCTCTCTCTCTTCCCCCCCCCACACACA
>JAPDSC010081075.1:586126-626321 GCA_026290005.1 Latrodectus geometricus | reverse complement strand
TGTGTGTGTGTGTGTGTGTGTGTGTGTGTGTGTGTGTGTGTGTGTGTTTGTTTGTTTATGAAATTTATAATATTGTTAGAATACTGTCATCAAATATTATTAATAAATAAAATAACCCGGTGTTTTTTATCTTTTGATCAATAAAATCCGAACTTATGAAAAATAGCATAGTTAAAATACTTTTTTCTAGATAATTTAGAAATATTATTTTTAAAGTACTGTTAAGTGTTATTTTTAAAGTACTGTAATTTTTAAAGTACTGAGAGTACTGTTAAAATAATATTTTCATTTATTTTCACCATTTGCATTTAGAGATCAAATAGAAAGTTTTAAAATGCTGTTTATTGCAATTTAAAGCAAACTGAATTCTACAATTTCTTAATTATTATAATTGCATATTGAAAAAGAAATTTCCACTTGAAAAGGGAATAAAAAATTAAATTTTTGATGTAAGTAATTCTAACAAAATAATTATACAAAATAAAAAAAAAAAATTAACGTTTTAAACCAAACCCAAAAGTAATTAAAATGTAAATATTAGCGTAAATTATATATATAAAAAAATTAAAAAGAAAATAAGTAAACCGTGTGTTTGATCTTGGTGCCACCCTGGGGCTTAAAGTATCTCATTTTGGGGGGGAGGAGAGTTATGCGCGCGCATGCTTTCAGAACCATTGCAGACTTCGCAGTGGCAAGATGCCAAGGGGTGTCTCTCCTTTGACTGTACCCGTACTCGACACTCTGCGTCTTCGGCGGAAAACATTCGATGCTTTCCGGATATTTTATAACGTCAATACTGTCGACTGGAGCCACACTTCATCGACGTCTTAAAATCTTTAAAAACTTACAAAGCTTACTTTAAATTAGCTTCAGATTGTTATCTTAATTTAACACCAACAAATTTTCTGTTTCAAGGTCACGAGTTTTTTAAAAGAAGTTATGTTTTCTTATTTTGCTTCTATCTAATTATGTTTTCAATTAAATTCATCATTCAGTCACTATGTTTGCAATAAAATATGTCTCCTTTATTCTTATAAAACATAATGCAGCACTAAAAAAAATGAAATCTATGAACCCGACGTCAGGTGCTTTTAAACTATAAACACGATAACGCTCGCTGTTGTGTCTACAAATCACCTTTTTGGCGACTTTTGCTAAATAAAACTACCCAGATTGTTTTTCCCATACTAAATGTGCTTCATGTTAAGGCGTAGATATTATGCTTATATTAAATATAAATAATTACGAAAAAAGTTTATAATTTATTCATATTTATTTCGAAATGTGTGTTTGTATTCACTACAGATACTTTTATCACATTTGGTACAACTTAAGAATTGTTTTGCCTTTATTACTGAGGCAAAAACATTCTTTTCTATGGGTAGAAATTTTAGTGTGTTTTGGCTAACTTAGGAATTCTTTATTAATTATTCTATGACATTTCAGAGGAAGTGAGAGAGATGCCACATTCTTATCTTTCATGAATTTATTATTTTTTTTATTATACTTTGCATTGTGTTGCCTTTGCCTATAAACAAAATTTGAAGTAAAATGTCTTCATTTTTTTTTTGAATTTGAATCATTATGTTTTTTTTTTTTAGAGAATAATGTTCCCTAGAAATTTCTTCATAATTTATTTCTTGATTAATCGATAAATGTCATCCTCTATCGATTCCCAATCAGTTGATACATTTCTAGCTCAGTTTCTAGTATTTCATTTCCTCCTTGTTTGACTAACATCATTTCTTTTCACTGTCATACTTGTATCTTCATGTAAGAAAGCAAATAGAATGGTAATTTATTTAGTTTAAATTTTATTCAGAAAAATCTTTTTCTGCTTTGATTGAATTTTAATAGTTTATACATCAAATCATCTTGTTTCTGTATAGAGGTAAAATATTGTAGTTATGATAGTTTACTGTTTCAGTTTTTTTCACAAATATGCATAACTTTTCCATCTATTTGGTTAATATTTATTTGAACTTTATTATTATTTCTTTTGTTGTTGTTGTCGTGTGCCAGCCAAGCTGGAAAAGTGGAGCAGCGTACCCCAGTACGCTGCTCCACTTTTCGTACTGAACCATATTTGGTGTGGAGTCCGACTTCCTCAGTACACACATGCCATAGGGACCCGTTTATAGGGTAGGCAAGCATTCACACACACACACAAAGAAAGAACATAGACAAGAAAGAGAGAAAGTACATCCATGGCCGAGCCAGGATTTGAACCCAGGTCCCACCCATCTGTAGTCAGGTACGCTAACCACTAGACAGGTTGGGCGGCATTATTTCTTTTTCATTTTACATTTAAGATGTTTAAACACAACTTATATTATAATTAAACAAAAAACGTATAAAATGTGTATATTTTTTACTTCTAATTGTTTGCCAAAAGGAATGAAAAAAATTAAAATAATTCTCCAGTACACTAGATGTAACATTCCAAAAAATCAACTAATCCTTATGAATTACACTGATTTTCTGTGAAAAAAAATCAATGAATATTTTAATAATTTAACGAAAATAAATGCTACCCACCCTGTCTAGTGGTCAGTGTACCTGACTACAGATGGGTGGGACCTGGGTTCGAATCCTGGCTCGGGCATGGATGTATTTTCTCTCTCTCTCTTTCTTGTCTTTGTCCTTTCTTTGTGTGTGAATGGTTGCCTATTCTATAAACGGGCACCTATGGCATGTGTGTACTGAGGAAATCGGACTCTACTTTAAATTATGGCTCAATTGGAAAAGTGGAGCACCGCACCCTATATTGCCAGCCTGGCTGGCACTCGACAATAATAAACAATCTGACAATAGAAACACTATTAATTCAAATGAAAACATTTAAAAAAATATAAAATGACTTTTTGATTATGAAAAAGTTTATAGGCATTGTGAAAAATAAAAATTGTGATTGTAAGAAATATGCTCGGTAGTTTGATCATGAAAAAAATCTTAATGGAAGGATAATGAAATATAAAAAATCTGTTTTCAGTTGATTCATTGAAAACTATTTAACAAAGTAGGTAGTAATTTAAGATTTTTTAATGTTGTTTTTGTTTCCAATCCCATCTGGGGTATCGGAGCTACACCAGATCCATAAGTTCATATACCCTCAAAAAATCGAGGAAGAGGAGAGGTCTCTCAAGAAACTCCTCCATGGAAAATTTGAGGCAAACAAGAATATCTTGAGGACTAGCCTCGTTGGAGTAACATTTTTTGCAGGTTGGGAAAAGTTTGGAACGCCCGCTAAAAGTGAGGCCCTTAGTGTGCCCACTGACAAATCTGCTGATTACGGCTTGGTCGGTACGAGTGCCCTGAAAGTCAAGGGCACCACCGGGACGCTTACGGGGGTACCAAACGTGATTTGGTGGGACAAGCCAGGCCTTAATGACAGTGGTTTTGCGGATAGAAAATAATTCTGAGTAAGTGAGGGCCAGATTTGAAGAGGCTGGTAGCGAAGTACCCTCCTGATCAACGCGGTCGTTACCAAGTAGACCCACGTGAGAGGGTATCCACTGGAAATGGATGTCATGGGAGACTGACAGGGCCTTTAACAGAAGAAGGATTTTTTAATAATGGTGGGTACTGGGTGATTAACCCTTCACCACAACAAGAAATTACTACTCATTTAGCGTTACCTGATGGGCACTTGTGAACCAAATCACAGAGGCGAGTAGCATTGCCCACGTCACACCACCACAAACCCGTTTATAGGGTGGGCCACATTCATACATCATCTCAGGAAAGGACAAGAAACACAGAGAAAAACGTCCATGTCTGAACAGGGATTCGAACCAGGGACCAACAGCCTACGAGGCAGTAATACTAACCATTCAGCCATCGGCCAGCAGCTCGGTAATTCTAAATTTATCTATACAGAGGATAAAAAAACAGATAAAACTGACCAACGCGAACAAGCGCATAACCCCAAACTCATTTATAGGGCGGGCAACATTCATACATCATCTCAGGAGAAAGGACAAGAAACACAGAGAAAGTACATCCATGCCCGAATCGGGATTCGAACCCAGTTCCTTCCCCTCCGTAATCAGGAACGCTAACCATTAGACAGAGTAGACAGCGTAGCAATTTAATATAAAATTTGTTATAAATTTAACAAATAATTTTTCCCAGATAAAATTACAGCAATCATTTTTTTCTACTGTTTACATTATTATTTAAATTTTTTTTATCCATTTTCTTTCTCAAAAAGTACCCAGCAAAGTTTGGAATCAAGAAAAACAAAAAAATTGACTATGTATTAGTTTGGGGAAAAAGTAATCCATTATTTTTTCGTTAGACGTCTGTAGTGATCGCTATCTCGTGAGGCATCTATCAAACAATTTCAGATTTATGCTCGTTGGAAAGGTGACATTGGACACTAAAATATCCTCTTGCGGTTTTTTGTTTGATTCATTCAGTTACGAGTACAAGGTTTTAAAAATGGAAGACAACAAACAGAAAATTCTATACATTTTCGTTTTTCTCTTGTAACGGCAAAAAAGATGGCCGGATGGCTAAAATTGTGAAAGGTGTTTATCGTTCTATATAAGACTGTAACAACCAGTTACGTACAAGTTTTGTTTCGTCGATTCTGTTCGGGTATATTTGATGTTAGAGATGCACCTCGCATGTGGATACAGCATCGTCGAAAATGTCTATAAAATATCAAAAGTGATCGAAGTTAACCGCATGTCAGCAGTCGTAACGCGCAAGACCTAAAAATCTACATGAAAGCTGTTTTAAACCTTTTTACAAAAGGGATCCAAAAGAAGTAACGTAAAGTTCACGTAAAAATAATGGATTTCTTTTTCCCCAAACTAATACTAAGCAAAAGGGAAAACTAAGGGAAAAAAGAGTAGTGAAAGAGGAATAGATTCCCTAAATCCTATGGAGTACGAGGCGTTTATTTTCGGTCACTTTCGCCTGATTTGATTGATTGAGTGGTTGACCCCCAGCAAATAAAAATAGAGTGACTCGCTCTTAGACGAATCCATTATTTGTTGCTTCTTTTTAAACCGTAATAAAGAGCAAAAATGCAGCATACTAATTTGTATATTAACACAATACTGTATCTTAATAGATCGGAAATACTCATTTAGAATGCTTTCAAAAATTGACAACATTTTCAACAAAACATTTTTAGAATATACTATATTTCCAATAAGAATCATATTTTTGTTCTCCTTTGAGATGTTTTTCAAAATAATCGATGCATCCATTATTAATTCACTGAACATTTTGAATTCATTAATTCATTAATTCAACATTATTAATTCATTGAGAACAGTTTAACAATGGAAATCTAGTCATTATAATCTTATTACTTGTATCGTGTGTCAGTGCTTAAAAAAAGCTATATTCTTAAATAAGAAAAAAAACTCAGAAAACTCCCGATTATCCATCCAGTTTTGAATTAGAAACACGTACATCAATTGTCCAGTACTTAATACCTATTTGGATCGAACCCAGGATCTCCTACTGAATCATGGCAGGACCCTGCCTATTGACTTTGTGCATTACTTAAGGTTTTAAGAGTGTTGTTAAGTATTTCAACTTCTAAAGTGTAATTGCCTTCCGTAAGGACTTTTCATTAATAGTGTGTCAAATCCATGTATCGCAAAGGAGAAATCTTCGAAAACTTCCAAGATAGAAGTACAATATCTGTTTTCCGTTGATCAACAGTGACTGGTATCACACCCGGAAATTTTGCTCTGAAGAGCGCTATTTTACCAATAGGTAGATTCCGAACCACTACAAACATTAATGACCAAAGTGGGATTCGAATCTACGAACTGTTGAACTGAATACAAGAGGGCTAATCATTCGTCTGTCAGCTCAGCTCTACTACTAAGTCAGCTTCTTAACTATTGGCTTATTATTATATTGATTTCCCTGCGGCATTTCATCTTTATAGTTCTTTAACTGCATCTAAGTGGTTAGCGTACCTGACTACAGATGGGTGGGACCTGGGTTCGAATCTTGGCTCAGGCATGGATGTACTTTCTCTCTCTCTCTTTCTTGTCTTTGTCGTTTCTGTGTGTGTGAATGGTTGCCTACCTTATAAACGGGTACCTATGGCATGTGTGTACTGAGTAAGTCGGACTCCACACCAAAATATGGTTCATTTGGAAAAGTCGAGCAGCGCACCTCATATTGCCAGCCTGGCTGCCACACGACAACAACAACAACTGCATCTAAAACGCTGCTTCATGATCTTCAATTCAATCAAAGTGCCAAATGATTCCTTAATATTCTAGCCTTCCTTTAAGAAGATGATGAGTTCGATTCTTACTGTCAGAGTTGATATTAGTTATTGTTCAAAATGCACTTTAAGGTTCTGTTCGAATCTGCCTTCGTGTGCAAAAAGTGACCATAGACGGGCAAAGTCGAAAACTAATGTTACTCTTAAAGAACATAAACGCAAAAATATTACCAGAGATTACCAGGCTGTTATTGACTACAAATTGAAAACAAATATTTATATATGTAAAACACTTTTACTTAAAACACCATATAGTAAATATAAAACGTAATTTCCTTAACTAAAATTTACTCGTGATTTAAAAAAATAATTAAAAACTAATTAAATAATATACCGGCTCTTATAGAACTATTTGCTAAATACTAATTGTCTCGTAATATTATTTATTTCAAAATGATATAAATAATATATGATTTAAGTAAGAGAAAATGAATTATATATTATCATAATTTTTTGTTACAATGAAATTAGTTTCATTCATATTTTGTGAAAAATAATGTGATTAGAATTATTTGTTTTCATAAAAAAAGTATGGAATTATATTATGATATATTTCAAGGTGAAATAAACATATTATGATTTAAATAAAAAAAATTTGGATTTAACTTCTTTCTTTGTAAAAATGAGATTAATTGTAATTTTTGAAAATAAATAATAATACATTTATTTCATTCCAATTGAATCCTGTTTTTTTTTTTTTTAAATAATTTGTTTCTTACATTAAATATTGTATCTGCTCTTTAAAATATTGCCAAATATTTATTGTATTACAATATTTCATAATCAATTTGAAATACTATATAATTTAAGTGAAAGAACGTGAATTCTTTTTTTCATTATATTTCTTTTAATTAAAATGAGATTATATTCAACTTTTTAAAATATGTATTTATATTGCAATTCCTTCTAATTTAAATAAAAAGAATATGTGCTCTTTTATATTTTTAATGCATTTGCTCACATAAAACTATATATTTATAATATTATGATTTGATATATTTTAAAAAGGAATAGCATGATTAATAAAGAAATTAGTTCTATTCCACTTTTATTTATTAACTCGATTTTAAAATTTTAAATAATTCAATATTATTTCAAAAATAAATAAAATGGAACTATTTATATGTGAATTTACTAAAGTTTTTACAAATAAAAAAATTTCTTTGCTTACATTAAATATTTCTTCCATTTGCTGAAATACAATTATCTGCTATTTATTTCATTATGAGCTTATGTTATTATGAGCTTATGTTATTATGAGCTTGTGTTATTATGAGCTTGTGTATTATAATCTAAAGTAAGTATAGGATTAATACGAGGGTTACTCTGAAATTTTTGAGATACGCACAGACGAGAATTTACAAAATAAAAATAACTGTTTAATTTTAAAATACAAAGTATTTTAACACAGAAGACGATTTTTTACTGACTTACTTCAACTTGTTTAGCGTAGAATGAATTTTAAACAGAAGAGAAAATGGAGTTGACGCGAGAACATTTTCACGCTACGATTTTCTACGATTTTAAGGCAGGATTAAATCAAGAAGAATGCGTTCAACGGCTGCAATTAGCATTGGGTGATGAATCTCCAGCTCGTGCTACTATATTCAGATGGTTTAGAGAACTTAAAAGAGGTCGCAATTTTCTTCAGGATGAAGAACACACAGGAAGACCGCCGTCGGCAGTAATCCCGGATAATGTGTCTACCATACGAAAAATGTTAATGCATGATAATCGCTGTACCTATCAAACAATACCGAAGGAACTTAACATTGGATCCCCAGCCATACACAAAATCCTTCATGAAGAATTACATATGAAAAAAGTAGTTTACCTTTGGGTTCCCCATAATCTAACTGAGCACCAAAAAGAGGAGCGTGTCAGAATCAGTAAAGAAACTCTTAAGTTGCTAAATGATGGCGGCCACCGTATCATTTCTAAAATTGTAACGGGTGATGAAACGTACATATCGTTTTTTGACGTTCCAACACGTTAAGAAAGCAAAGTATGGGTCTTTGAAGATGATCCCACGCCGATAATGGTGAAAAAAACAACGCACACTGAAAAAATTATGTATGCTGTTTTCTTCAGAAGTACGGGATTGGTCAAAGCCATCATGTTGGAAGGACAGAAGACAGTAACAGCAAACTGGTATAACACTAAATGTCTTCCAGAAATTCTACAAGAACTGACTGTTAGGGGACTAATGCTTCACCATGACAATGCATCTTCACATACAGCCGGATTAACAGTTGAGTTTCTTAAACAAAAACAAATTAAAGTGATTGAACATCCATCGTATTCACCTGACCTAGCTATGTGCGACTTTTCGTTATTCTTTAATCCAAAAAAGAACTTATGTGGACGTCGTTTTCATTCAGAAGAAGAGATTGATGTGGCTATAAATGCATTTTTTCATCTATTCCAAGAAATGAATGGCTTGAGGTATTTAATCTGTGGAAAATTCGTCTACAAAAGTGCATTGATGCTGGAGGAGACTACTTGGAACACACCTAAAATTTTGTAAGTATAAGTTTAAAAACCTAGTTGTATATCAAAAATTACAGAGTGACCGGAAAATGGACAGGAAGAAAATGGATTCTATTTCATATTCAATTTTTGTCAATATTGATATTGCTTGCCAATTTAAAAAAAATAGATAAACTTTTAAGAATAGAATTCGTTCCAGTCTAGCAAGAGGAATATGTTTCTTTTATTATTCTTCAATGCTAGAAAGAAATATTTCATTTTTATTCTTATTGAATGGAATTTATTCTTATAAAAACAAGAATAAATTCCATTCATAAAATATTTATTTTCCTTTACTTTTTTAAAATTGGAAAGTAAAATTAACATAGCAAAAGTTTTACTGACATTAATTTTCAATTTTTAAACATGAAACATGAATTCAATAACATTCATAATTTTATGAAAGTTTATTGCACAAACTTTCTTAAAAATATGCTATAAATATTTATCCTATTTATTTACTTCCATAACCATGCTCAACTACTGCACATAGATATCTCTAAGAATGCAGCATTTTACGTAAATGCTGTTGGATACTTTTATTCCAAAAAGAAAAAAAACTACAGGTTAAGAATATATCAAGAGAAAAAGGATGTCTTCGGTTTTGCTTGGCATTGTAGTTTTCGTAACAAATGAAGAACAGTACAACTTCGCAGCCTTAACTGCCCACTTGGCGATAAAGAGAGAACATAAAAAATAGAAGCGGCGCCATTTCGAGAAGTGGGTTCTCTCTTTGGCGATTCCGAAACAAAAAACAACATAAAAAGCCAAAGAATACCAAAGAAAAGCTTTTTCCGAACATGCTTAAAATATTCTTCAGAATTACATAATATATCTATATTGATTTCTACAGGAGACGTTTTTTTCATTTGGTTAACAGCGACGTTGAAGATTTTTTATAAATGGTTAGTGAGGTCGTAATATTAGGTTGGGGAAAAAGAAATCCATTATTTTTACGTGAACTTTACGTTACTTCTTTTGGATTCGCTTTGTAAAAAGGCTTTAAGCAGCTTTCATGTAGATTTTTAGGTCTTGCGCGTTCCGACTGCTGACATGCGGTTCACTTCGATCATTTTTGATATTTTATAGACATTTTCGACGATGCTGTATCCACATGCGAGGTGCATCTCTAACATCAAAAATACCCGAACGGAATCGACGAAACAAAAATTGTACGTAACTGGTTGTTACAGTCTTATAGAGGACGATCAACACCTTTCACAATTTTAGCCACCCGGCTATCTTTTTCGCCGTTACAAGAGAAAAACGAAAATGTATAGAATTTTCTGTTTGTTGTCTTCTATTTTTAAATAAATCTGAAATTGTTTGATAGATACCTCACGAGATATCGATCACTACAGACGTCTACCGAAAAAATAATGGATTACTTTTTTCCCAACCTAATAAATACCTGACGCGTAATACTTTTACAAGCCTTTAAAATGTCAGGTTCTCCATACTTTTTGTATATATCGTTGTTATTGGCTGTTCTCCAAATATTTTTTTGTTTTAGTGGTTCTAAAGTATTCCTTAAAACGTTTCTTTCAAAAATAAGTAAAAGATATTCCTCTGTCCTGTTCAAAGACCTGCATTCATTCCTATACAGGATAACAGGTCCTATCAAGGTTTTATACAAACTTATGTTTGATATAATTCCTAACAATTAAAATTCTTTCTTAATGAGTTTATTTTTTCTTTATTTAATTTTTCGAGAGTTAAGTGAATTATCCATTTGCCACAAACAATTTAAAATCTTATCAGTTTGCAATTCAGTACCTAAAACCTAATATTATTCATCCGATATTTTTATAAGTTCGAATGTGTAAAGAATTTAAGTTTTCCCCCCTTTACACTCGTGTAAGTAAATCAATCCAATTGACTCTATAGAGAAAAAAAATAAACAAAACTTTAGTTTTAAGAACTGGAAAGTAGTCACCAATAACAGAGACGCCCAAAATAAACTTCTGGTGAAGTCCCGAACACACCCGGAATTGTCGATATTTTGACGAATTTTTATGATTTTTCTGAGCATGAGCTTAATGGTAGATTAGTGCCCTTCGGAGCATGAGGTCTCGGGTTCGATCCCAGCCACTGCTAAAAAGCAGACGATAGTTGTGCTTCTATATTCTACTTGCACGTCTTTCCAGGATGGGTGCTTGGAAGTTTATCAAGTTTCCTCCTTTGCAACGCGTGAATACGGCTAACAATCAATGAAAAACTCTTTTTTTTTTGTTGAGTGCCAGCCAGACAGGCAGTATGGGTGCGCTGCTCCACTCTTTCAACTGAACCGCAATTGGGTGTGGAGTCCGACTTCCTCAGACACACATGCCATAGGTACCCATTTATAGGGTAGGCAACCCTTCATACTCCATTCATACAAGGAAAGGACAAAGACAGGAGAAAGTACATCAATGCCGAACCGGGATTTTTGATTTTGACTTTGGCAAAGTGACATATGAAATATGGCTATGAAATGTGCAAATAGTAAATATTGATAAATGATTTAATGTTCTTATATCATGTATTACGTGTTAATTTATTAGAAACTTTTATTTTGCAAATAAATGCTTAATATATATATATATATATATATATATATATATATATATATAATTTTTATTATCGAGTGCCAGCTAGACTGGCAGTATGGGTGCGCTGCTCCACTTTTCCAACTGAATCGTAATTTAGTGTGGAGTCCGGCTTCTTCAGTACACACATGCCACAGGTACCCGTTTATGGGGAAAAAACCATTCATACAAGGAAAGGACAAAGACAAAAGGGAAAGAAAAATTACATTTATATCCTAGCCGGGATTCGAACCCAGGACCTCCCTATCCACAGTACGGCACGCTGACCACTAGACAGGATGGGCGCCGTTTTAATCGATAATACGATATAATATATTATAAAGATGACATCACCTAAAATCCGTCAGTCCAAATAGCATACTTTAGTTTTATATTTTTACTGCTTCTAGTGAGTATTGAGAAGTTACAAAGATAAAGTTTTTCACAACAGATACTCAATGAATACGAACCAATGAAGGTTCGATATAAAATATTATACTTCGCAAGAGTATAAGTGTGTGTGATTCCAGTTTATCTCAACAATATTTGACAGCATCAATTCACTACATTTTTCAGCTGCTGATTTCTTGTTGTTGTTATTTTTAATGACACTTGGCAACGCCCATCAGAGAGACTAGGCGAATGAAGTCAGAGAGGGAGTGTCTTCCGTTTTTCAATAGAGCACCCTCATACGAAGGTGGAAGTACGACTTTTGGCTCTTAGATGGCAGCACCATCTGAATCTTCCAATTTAGAGATTGAAACCAGTGAAGACCCAAAGCCTAACTCCAACAACCCCCAGAGGTATTAATTTGTTACGGGATCATGGAGGACATAGCGACTCGACGGATTTAACGTGCCCCAGCCGCCATTAGTGAACACGACGGATCTTTGGCTAAGCCGGGATTCGAACTCACCACCTTTTGGTAACGAGGACGACGCCCTAACCAACCAGGCTACAGCGGCCTCTGCTGATTTCTTAAATTCAACATAGATAAGGGAACTAAAACGGTAATTTTCCACAACTTAATAGTCCTTATTTTGACTGTTTGTATGAACATATTTTGACTGTCTGTGTGCAACATATTTTGACAGTCTGTGTGCAACATATTTTGTCCTTGTGCAACAAATTTTGACTATGATTGCTCTGATACTCAAATTTGACTTGGAATGTCTAAGTTATTTTTTTATATAATCATGAAAGAAATTAAAGCATATTTTCGAGATTCGCATAGTTACTGTTTTTGTAGGGTTATATCTTGCAGCCTATAAAACTTAAAAACTTTCAAATAATTCTTAACTTTTTTTTAAATAGTACTGATTGATATGTGTGGGCGTTGTTCCTATTTTCAGTAGTGAGTTCAAATCTCGGCTAAATCGAAGATCCATAGATAAGTAAATAGTGGTTGCAATGTCCTCCGAGTGAAATGATACCTCTGGGTATGACAGTTCAACTGTTGGGGTTTTGCTTGGTCCAAGAGTCTAAATAATAAAGACTTCCTAATGCAGATACTAATGCCCCAAACTGATAAGTTAAGAAGCTGGTAAAATGGTGATTTATTATGTTTAAAAAGTTTTCTCAAAACAGTTTGTATTTTTACTTAAAGCAAATTATGTTTTTGCTGAAATCAAATTGTTTTTTCTAAAGCAATTTACTGATATAAATCTATACTATTTATTACCAAACCACCTTTTATACTCTTAATTTTATGTAGCTTCAGAAACCGGTTGGATGAATTTATTGTAGAGTTTCATATGTTTATTTCGAGTTTGGTAACTTCATTTGCAGAAATGCTTGTTTCCAAACATTGTAAACTAAAAGAAAATTATGCAATGTTTGATGACGCAGATGTAGAGAATATATATGTCAAAAAGTATGCTAAAAAAAAGAAAGAAAATTTAGGTATAATTATTTAAAAAATTTATTATGAAAAAATAATTTTATATTGTTTTTCTAACAAAAAGGAATTTATAACAGTGGATTACTTAAAACCTCTCATAAAAATGTCGTTTCCGATGACTACAAAATCGAAATAAGTCATTATATAAAGTTTAGAAATAAATATTTAATTGGATGATTAGATTATTCAGAGCTAGATTAATAAAAAAAATATTTTATTCTTAAAATTTATTTTTATTAGCCAAAAGCAATATTAAAATATCCAGTTTAACGATTCAAAGATGGTTCCACATATTTGAAAAAGAGTTTTCTTCAATTTGGTAAATTAATTGCGACCTGATAATTTTTTTCCCGTAACATGAAATAAAAAATATTTTTCCCTTAAATTTTTCTGTTCTGGAAAACATTCTTCGTTTTTACGATAAAAGAAGAATATTTAATTAAAATGGAGAAGGAAAATTATTTTTTTAACTATTGAGTATGATTTTTCCTATTTCCCAACCTGTCCACATAAATATTAGTTTGGGGAAAAAGTTATCCATTATTTTTTCCGTTGACGTCTGTAGTGATCGCTATCTCGTGAGGTATCTATCAAACAATTTCAGATTTATGCTCATTGGAAAGGTGACATTTGACACTATTCTTTTGCGGTTTTTTGTTTGATTCATTCAGTTACGAGTACAAGGTTTTAAAAATAGAAGACAACAAACAGAAAATTCGATGCATTTTAGTTTTTCTTTTATAATGTCGAAAATGCTAACCAGGTGGCTAACATTGTGAAAGGTGTTTATCGTCCTATATATGACTGTAACAACCAGTTACCCACAATTTTCGTTTCGTCAATTCCGTTTGGGTATTTGGATGCTAAAGATGCACCTCGCATGGATACAACATCGTCGAGAATGTCTATAAAATATCAAAAATTATCAAACTTGACAGCATGTCAGCAGTCGTAGCTTCGCACAAGACCTAAAAATCTACATTTAAACTGATTTAAACCTTTTTACAAAGCGAATCTGAAAGAAGTTACAAAAAGTTCACGTAAAAATAATGGATTTCTTTTTCCCCAAACTAATATAAGTGAACAGGCAGTTCATTGAGGTTATAGAGCATCTCTGTATAATAAGTCCCCCAAACAGATTATCATATTTCATTACGTTTTACACTCTTCGTATCAAATTTTTATTTCTATAAATTTTCTTTTCAAAATTAAAAAATATTTTTTCAAGATTTTATAATGAAACGAAATATCTTAACTTTTCATGATTATTTAAGAACCAATCCATAGAACAATGACAAGGTTTTTTTTATTATTATTAACATGCATTTTAAAACTGAATAAAAAAATATTATCTCTATAATAATAGATGTATTTAAAAAAATAATTTAGGTATAAAAAAGGGAAGATTTGAAACAAAAAATATACAATAGTGTGGCAAACTTACTGTCGAGAAAATAATATTCGAAGATTCTCGAAATATAAAAAGTCGCAGCTGATTGAAATTATTTATTTAAAATAAATTTTCTCAGTTCTTTTAATGACTTGTTTTGATAGCCAAAGAAAATCAAGGAACTTAAAATAAAGTATTTTGTGATAAGTCATAAAGAATCTTGCATAAAACTTATTTAAATACTAAAAAACGCCAAGTTTTTTTTTCTTTTGATAACATATTTTTTCCCAAATCAAAGGGAAAACTTGTTCAGATTATACAATGATGGTGGATATTATTATGTTGTTGTTGTTAATGATACTTGGCGACGCCAAGCCCGCCCATCACAGAGACTAGGCGTTTGAAGTCAGAGAGGGGCGTCTTCCGTTTTTTAAATAGAGCACCCTCATTCGAAGGTAGAAGTACGACTTTTGGCTCATAGGTGGCAGCACCAACTGAATCTTCCAATTTAGAGATTGAAACCAGTGAAGATCCAAAGCCTGACTCCAACCACCCCCAGAGGTATTAATTTGTTATGGGAACATGGAGGACATTGAAACACGACGGATTTAACGTGCCCCAGTTGCCATTACTGAACACGGCGGATCTTTGGCTAAGCCGGGATTCGAACTCACCACCTTTTGGTAACGAGAACAACGTCCTAACCAACCAGGCCACCACGGCCTCGGATATTATTATAAAGTTTCATATGAAACCCGTTCAGTAACACAACTTGTGATGGATGATGTCAAATAAAGAAAAACCATCCTTATATCCTGAAAGTTGAATCTCCATCTAAATTTCAAGCATGAAAAATTTGCCTTACTGAAAACTGCATAAAGGAGTAAAGTTTTAAGCTGAAAAAGTGGTCAAATAAACAAGGAACGCAACCATAACAAAACATAACATTCTGAACAAAAAAAGTTAAACCAAATTCCTGAACTCTCCAGTAAAAATGCTCAATTTCTGTAAAATTAACAATAATTTCATAATTTCACTTGTGTTCTTAAAATACAGTAGAACTTTGTTCAAAAAAGACTAACAATGGCAGAATTGATGGTATGTGAGCCATTACTTGGAGCTAAAGCAAATATTGTGATTTTATTTTAATGCCATGATTTTGAACAGACACGCATAGATATAGTGGTGTAGGCGAGGTCCGGACAGTACCGTTAACATGGTTAACGGGTTTGGAATAATTGTCCAATCATCAAGTGTCCTTTTGAACCACGATCAGGTGACGAGGTCACACCTGAACTGGCACCCTTCTCTCCGCATCCACCCCACTCCATAGGAAGGTCATTGGACATCACAGATTAACGTAACCCCACCTCACAGAGCTCCACCAACCCTGTGAGGGAAAACGTGGTCACTCTCTTTTTGAAAGGCAGAAGAAATCCAAGAGTTCAGAATAATCAGAATAAACCATCAAACAGCTTTGTAATCAACAGATTTAAATATATCTTACAATGGTGACACTCATAAACTGCAAAAAAATGGTAGAATTTGAAAAGAGGATTGATTGAGCATCCGACTTATTCAAATAAAATATCCAGAATTCGGAACAACTTTGATATACCCCCCCCCCCCAAAAAAAAAAAATTAAGCGCCAAATCAGGCACTCTCTACGGACTTTTTAGGGTTGCTATTTCTTATTTTGGTGTTGCCGAGTTAGATTTTTTCAGCTTATAGTTTTTTGCTGTTGTCAAATTTAGTATTCTCTTGTATTTTGTACCATTTTTTGAGTTTTTTTTTAAAAGTTTTTTTGTTATTAATTATTTGTATTTAGCGAGAATCCATCTGGGCGAGAAAAAAATACGCCAAAAACGACTTCCGGAGTACACACATGCCATAGGTACCCGCTTATAGGGTAGGCAACCATTCATACAAAGAAAGGACAAAGACAGGAGAGAGAGAAGGAGAAAGTACATCCAAGCCCCGACTGGGATTCGAACCCAGACCTCCGTATCCTCAGTCAGGAATCCTGACCACTAGACAGAGTAGGCGGCAATATTTCTTTGTGAAAGATGTTTATTATTTATTACTAAGGGAAAGATCTTCATACATAAACTCATAAAATACACTAATTACCAAAAATTAAGGAAAAAAAAATCACAAAAATAGAGATAACTCTAGCCAAAATAAGCCAATCTCAATGAAATTTAAATATGTTGGTAAGTAAAAAAAGCTCAACAATATGACATGATGCAAAAAAATAATAGGAATGCTGTCTGAATACTTCATCTGCGAGGAGCATAAAAAAATGGATGTCTCAGAGCAAGATGGTAGTTGTCAAAGATTAGAAATGTGGTGTAGCGAAATTGGGACAATGGCCTCCGGGCATCATTTGATCAAACGATTTTGATGGCAAGCTGTTCAGAGACTAGAGGCAGGACAAAGTCATATAGAAGTGGTTAGATCGCTGAATGTAAGTCCATCTGTGATTCATACATAGACTGGCAACACTTTATGACCACAGGTTAGGCAGGCCGCAAATTCGTAGATGATCGCATGAGACATGTATCGAGAGACAAGCCGAAGATCTCGCGAGATTCACATGAGGCCAAATGACGTCACAAATATCTTAACTACGTCAAAAAATGGGCGGAGCGTGAGACAAATCTGGATATCGAGCTGGTTTGAAATATCTGGCAACTTTCCGCGAGACATCGCTAATTTCAATTTCCGAAGGAAAAATATACCACGTTGATATCGAGAGTACTAGTTATTACAAGTTTACATTTGAAGAGGAGTAGTTAATTATAAATCTTTAGATAGGTAATAATAATTTTTTTAATATTGCAATCGGAAATGGAACCGGAATGTAAACAATGAGAATGTAAACAAATTCTCATTGGTTTAAAATATCCATGACGTCAGATTACAACGCCATAGCTACGTCACACTAAGATCTCCATAAGACGGGGTTTGTATACCATTAGACGGTGTCTCAATCGGATGGTCTACCGAGTTTGCGGCCTGCCTTAAGCATCTAGCCAAGAACAGCCACGTGGTAACACGAGTGACCAATATTTGTCATTATGCGCACGAAGGAATAGAACCAGAACTCCAGCTGAATTCAGATATTCCCTCGCAATAAACTATGGAAAATTAGTATTCAGATCAAGCATGCGTCAAAGGCATCGCGAAAGGCCAATCTTTTGCGTCACGCTATAGATGAGAACTTTTGCAATGGGCAAATCAACATGTTCACTTGGACGCGTTGTCAATGTAGGGCTGTACTCTTTACAGGTGAAACCAGGTTTAATCTCGAAAGTTACAGTGGGCGCATTTTCGTTTGGAGAGAATGTGAAACTCATTTTCATTCCTCCAGTATCCGTGAAAGAGATGCATACGAATGAGACAGCGTCTGTGTTTGGAGTGGTATCACTTTCGGTGAACGCACAGACCTCCGTGTCTTTTCATTTGAAAATGTTAATGCTCATGCCTAAAGGAATGACATCCTGGATGTTTATGTGCTAATATTGGAGTGCGTATGCCAGGGCATAAGGTGAGGCTTTCGTGCCACAGGATGATAATGCGAGACCACACGTGGATGCTGATCTTAAGAAAATTATAAATTAGTTTTAAGAAGAAAATTATGGAAGAATTTGCTAGATTAAAATATATAAAAACCTGTGAATCTGGAAGCAACTTAATGAAAAAAATCTGAAAATGTTAAGTTTTTAAAAACACGATATGACTTGAGGTTTTCAAAAACTGTTTATCTTCACATAAAATGTTAGGTTGGGGAAAAAGAAATCCATTATTTTTACGTGAACATTATGTAACTTCTTTTGGGTTCACTTTGTAAAAAGGTTTAAAACAGTTTCCATGTAGATTTTTAGGTTCTGCGCGTTGTGACTGCTGACATGCGGTTCACTTCGCTCATTTTTGATATTTTATAGACATTTTCGACAATGCTGTATCCACATGCGAGGTGCATCTCTAACATTAAAAATACCCGAACCGAATCGACGAAACAAAAATTGTACGTAACTGGTTGTTACAGTCTTATAGAGGACGATAAACACCTTTCACAATTTTAGCCACCTGGTTAGCATTTTCACCGTTACAAGAGAAAAACGAAAATGGATCGAATTTTCTGTTTGTTGTCTTCCATTTTTAAAACCTTGTACTCATAACTGAATGAATCAAACTACAAACAAACCGCAAGAGGATATTTTAGTGTCAAATGTCACCTTTCCAACGACCATAAATCTGAAATTGTTTGATTGATACCTCACGAGATAGCGATCACTACAGACGTCTACCGAAAAAATAATGGATTACTTTTTCCCCAAACTAATGTTAAACAAATTCATGAATCTTATTAGAAGTTCGGAACACGAGATTCATTTTATATATGAGAATAAGATTATGCTATCGGTATGAATGCCATAAACAAAAATATCACGCCAAAGAGAAGAAAGGTACAAGTGAGAAACTTTACAAATAAGTATAATGAGATCCGCTATGCAAATGCTTCAAGTTTGGTGCCAATGTGCATTACCACACACCCAGTAGTGGCGCTGCAATCGAGATGTAGACCTTATAGATTCAGAAACGTAGCAGCCAATTGAACTCTGAATAACTTCTAACGTGTTGTTGCTCTGCCATCACAACTATTGGCTAAATTGAACATTACAGGCACAGCTCACCAAGAGCAAAAAACAGCCAAGTGTGGTAAATTTAGTGATATTTTTTTCAGTCTCAAAATAAATTCACCAAATTATTTAATTGCCAAATGTAGGTTGATATTTGAGTCTTAATTGAATCAAATCATCACTACATGGCACTTCAACACTTGGCACTTGGCAGTACGGATTGCTTACATTTCAACTTGGTGTATATTCATATTTGGGTTTTGCAGTTGTGACCAGTTTAATCCACTAACTTGATAGCAATTTAAAAAAAATTTAATGTCAGAAAATAAATTAGCCTTTAAATGTATGGGTAGTTTTCAAATATGTATAAAAAATCACGTGTACGACATCTGATTTTAACTTCCCTCAAATCCTCGAGATTTCATTAAACGAATTATAAACCTAATTTGCGCCATTTGCATTATTACTTCTAAATTTAATGCTGGAAAATTTTGATTTGGAAATTCGAGCTTACTGAATTTTATATTAATTTTATTTAATAAATAGGAACAACTTTGATATACCCCCCCAAAAATTACGCGCCAAATCTGGCACTCCGTACGGACTTTTTAGGGTTGCTGTTCCATGTTTCGGTGTTACCAATTTAGGTTTTTTCAGCTTTTAGGTTTTTGCTGTTGCCAAATTTAGTATTTTCTTGTATTTTGTACCATTTTCTGAGTTTTTATTTTAAAGTTTTTTATATGTTAATTATTTGTATTTAGCGAGAATCCATCTTGGCGAGTATAAAAAGGCGCTAAAAACAGATATTATGATAGGTGAGGGAAAAAAGTCGCCAAATTTCCGATTTGGGGGGGTATATCAAAGTAGTTCCAATAAATATTATGAATTAATATAAATATAAAGGAACTACTTTGATACACCCTCCCCCAAATGGGAAATTTGGAAACTTTTTTCCCTCGCCAACCATAATACCTGTTTTTGGCGCCTTTTTTTACTCGCCAAGATGGATTCTCGCTAAATACAAATAATTAATACATAAAAAAACTTTTAAAAAAACTCAAAAAATGGTACAAAATACAAGAAAATACTAAATTTGGCAATAGCAAAATCCTAAAAGCTGAAAAAACCTAAATTGGTAACACCAAAATAAGAAACAGCAACCCTAAAATGTCCGTAGGGAGTGTCAGATTTGGCGCGTAATTTTTTGGGGGTATATCAAAGTTTTTCCATTATAAATTACACTGCTAGCCACTCTAATTGCAACACCGAGAAAGACAACGGATGAAATAACAAAATAAATTTTATCAAATAACAAAATTTATTTTGTAGATAACATGTTGACCAAGTATCAAATGTTTAAATTTACAGACTTCTATAATGTGTGGTTTCTGCCAAAATCTGTGGCCAGAGTAGCCACCGTTGTTAGAGATCACCATGGCTACGCGCCGCGGCATTGATTTGAAGAGATTTTGGATGTGTTCTTGGTGTTCAACAAACCAAACAGCTTCCACATTTTAGCAAAGTTGATTTGGTGTGGCAGTTGGGGATAAAATACTAGGTCAATCATTGAGCAACCATCGACTTCATGTTTTCCATCAGTAAAAGATCCGGAGAGAAAACTGGCTAGGGAAGCAATTCAATCAGGGGATGGACGAAAAAATCTTGGACACTGCATGCGACGTGCGTTCGCATAATATCCTATTGAAATATGGCTGTGGGCAAGGCCTGAAAGTAAGGAAGGACAACTGGCTCCAACACCTTAGAAATATTGTGCTGGCTGCTTAAAGTACCGGCAATACGTACTAGAGGAATGCGAGAGGGTTATCCAGTACCTCCCCATACCATAATTCCCGGTTCAGAACTATGCGTGGCGTTGCATAACGTAGCTGTTCAGCATTCTCTTTCCACGGTATCTCCAGACTCGAATGCAACCATCGTGGTGTTGCAGACAGAAGCATGACTCGTCAGTAAGGAATATTTCGTTCCAGTCTACCGTCCACGTCCTTCTTTCATTGCACCACTGGCGGTGGAGACGTCTGTGGTTCTACGTCAAGGTTGATGTAATTCTGAATAAAATTCCGTTAATCTGCGCTTTAGGTTCCCTACTCTGCCAACTTGGCGATAAATGCACCAAGCGTGGTAAACCGGACGTTTTTATACCTAAAGAGCTCTTTATGGCAACCTCCGGAGGAAATAATTTGTGCTTTTTTGCGCATGCTCATTAATTGGTTTTTTTCTTATAGCATTTTGATTGGTCGTTAATTAGTTTCAGTTTGAAAAATAGGTCATTTTCATTGGTTGCTTATTAGTTTAAAACCGTTAAAAATCGTATTCCATTATCGCCATGGAAACAGCGTTTTTGAAAACCCGCCAAGTACGGGACCCACAGCACACTTTCGCCAAGTTGGCAGAGTAGGGGACCTAAAGCACATTTTCACCGACCACGCTGTTGTAAGCGATGTGAAAGGTTACTCACAGACACCGGATAATGCGTTACAGACTGAATGTGCTGTGCTGTGGCTCGTGATGTGGCAGAGCGATCCGTCACTGTCATGCGCTCTGTTTGCCTGTCATCACATGAAGTGGATGACATCGAACACGTCGGTTCGTCCTACCCTCCTCATCCAACGATGACATGTCCACATTACAGTTGTTTGCTTTCGTCCAAGACGACAACCGTTTTCCCTGAAAGATAATCCAGGCTGTATCCCAGTGTACGGTACGCTATTAAAACAAGATGTCGGACAAGGAGCGTACCGTTCACTGGGAATTAAGGAAATTTGAATGGAAAAATACTTGGATAACCTATATTTCAAGATTCCCCTCGATTTTTCACTAATTTAGCACAAGCTGGGGTAATGTTGAATAGGATTGTAAAACATTTGTTTTTAAATTTCGGCTGTATCCCAGTACGCTATTAAAACAAGATGGCGGACACGGAGTGTACCGTTCATTGGGAATTAACCGATAATCCACAATCTCGGTAAACCACTATCCTTCATCTCTCGAACTCGGATACTTGATCAAAAAATGATCGCTGTTGTCTACGAAGCATAATTGATCGTTTTTTTAAAAAGCCACAACAAAAACACAATTTCCGAACTTGAAATTGTTGAACTCTCCAAGCCTTAAATAGCTCTTTGAAATGGCGCCACTGGCACGTGTGTTCTGCGCCCGTGCTGAAATTCTAATTTTTTGCATACCACACGTCCACCAATGCATGTTGTAAATTTCATATTATTTGCATAATTCCTTCAAGGTCTAGGGCTTATGGTGGCCAGCAGTGTACATGGAATTAAATCGCATCAAAATCCTGTATTTTATCTTTAATTTATTATTTTTTTTTCAAAAATGTTTGACGGTATGATACGTATTTTTTTATTACATAATCGTTAAATAGATTCTGAAAACATATAGTTTTACATTTTAATTATTTGTAGAATTCAATCTAAAATTACTTAAGCAAAATGATTTTATTAAACATATCATATCTAGTTACAAATATGTTTACAAATTCTCAAATCCCTTATTTTTATTTTTAGCAAGTTATCAAATGTAATTTAAACAAAGTAAATTCGATTTTTATTATTACATTACATAGTTTTGCCTAGTCTACTTCCTGTCTCGCATAAACTTATGTTTAAAAATGTTTTCAAAATAAAATAGGAGATCATATATGCGGTCGCCCTTAGCCCAATTTTTCCCCATTTGGCAATAAATAACATTTTCTGCCAAAACATTTTTTCACATAGGCAATATTTTTCGATATTCTGTTTTATTTATTTATTTATTTTTTTTTTATTTTTTATTTTTATTTTATTTTTTTTTTTTTATTTTACTTGAGAAAAAAATAAGAATTTGAAAAATTATCTAAGGGTGATCATACAGTAAATTTTTATCAAAATAAATAATAAATATATAAAAAATAATTTTAGTTCAATAACTCTCTTTATATATCATTAGGGTTAACGATTTAAAAACATCTTATTCTATTTCTTATAAGATTGCTATTCTTTACAAGGAACCAACAAGCGTACATTACGGTTGCTATTCAAATTCAAATTCCTACGACATCCTCAACTTGGTGGAAAAATAATCACTCCAAATTTCTATCCCTATAATGTTCAGTTTTATCCATTATTCTTTCAGTAAATGTTTCGTTCTTGATTTCCAAAACATTTGTTACAGAATTCATCCGGGTAAAAATTTACTGTACGGTCACCCTTGGCGACTTTTTCAAAATCTAGCCGTTTTGCACTAGCGAGATCTAAAAAAGAATAGAATATTGAAATATATTGCCATTGCCAATAAATGACGACAATCGGGTTACCAAAAAATGTCATTTATCGCCAAATAAGGAAAAATTGCGCCAAGGGTGACGGTACAGTAAATCTCAGCCTTCATCCCATACAAACACTACATAACTAAATGTAGATTACCAGAACATGTTGTAATTTTATTAAATGATATTTAATAAAATTACTATCCACCCAATCTGTCTAGGGTTAGCGTAGTTGATGGGTGGGACCTGGGTTCGAATCCTGGCTCAGGCATGGATGTACTTTCTCTCTCTTTCTTGTCTTTGTCCTTTCTTTGTGTGTGAATGGTTGCCTACCATATAAACGGCAACCTATGGCATGTGTGTACTGAGGAAGTCGGACTCCACTCCAAATAGGGTTCAGTTGGAAAAGTGGAGCAGCGCACCCCATATTGCCGGCCTGGCTGGCACACGACAACAACAACAACAATAAAATTACTAAATGTTCTGGCTACCATTTTTTCCGTTTGAAAATAGCCAGCCGCACAATTTCGGAAAGAGATCAAGCGATATGGCTAACACTAAGTTGGTCCATTCTACTTCAAATTTCCGACATTAAGCAATGTATGATGAGGGATGATAAATTTTTAAATGATTGAGCCACTAATTACAATTTTCTTCACTTAAGCTGAGTTCCGAACTTGATTCACTGTCGATCAATTATAGAATTCTTATCATTGCTGCAGACGGTTTTAGGTTCATTCTCAGACACATTAAATACTGAACAATGGATGTTGTGAATCAACATTAATATGTTCACCTGTCGGGGTAGGTTTTTGGGAGTTTTCAGAGTTTTCTTATTTGTAAATAAATCTATCATCTAGGAAGAGTCTTCCTGGGTAACAAAACCAGTAGATAATATTCTTCACAGTACGTTTTATTTGTTGAGAACTATACTTTATGCACTGCTAAAATGAAAATCTTGTCTTTCTGGAACTTATAACTCCTTTCTAAAACTCCTATAAAAATATTTAGCACCCTATTTATATTTCTAAAATATCTTACTCCATTCATAAAAAGTTTAACTTCATCGGAAAACACGACTCACGCACAAAAAAAGAATCGATTTTATGGGAATTAGCTTCGATAGTTTTCTTTTTCCCGGTAACGTTTTATGGCTGATAAGCAAGAAATACAATTTTACTCTTTTATGATTTGAAGAGGTTTTCGTTGGAAAATTTTTGGTAGAGGATCGTAAATAATGGCAAAATGGTATTTTATTCTTTTAGGCAAAGCTATTTTCTGCGGAACATGCTCTATAAAAATATCTGTCTAAATCCTTTTGCTTAACTATCGATTTGTACAGCAGACTGGAGCAAACTGTGTAATAATTACTATTATAATCTGACGTTATGGTAAAAAAAAGTAAATAATTTTCTAGTATATTATAATCACAGTATATATTAGTTTGGGGAAAAAGAAATCCATTATTTTTTCGGTAGACGTCTGTAGTGATCGATATCTCGTGAGGTATCTATCAAACAATTTCAAATTTATGCTCATTGGAAAGGTGACATTGGACACTAAAATATCCTCTTGCGGTTTTTTGTTTGATTCATTCAGTTACAAGTACAAGGTTTTAAAAATATAAGACAACAAACATAAAATTCGATACATTTTAGTTTTTCTTTTATAATGGCGAAAATACTAACCAAGTGGCTAAAATTGTGAAAGGTGTTTATCGTCCTATATATGACTGTAGCAACCAGTTACACACAATTTTGGTTTCGTCGATTCCGTTTAGGTATTTGGATGCTAAAGATGCACCTCGCATGGATACAACATCGTCGAGAATGTCTGTAAAATATCAAAAATGATCAAACTTGACAGCATGTCAGCAGTCGTAATTTCGCACAAGACCTAAAAATCTACATGAAAACTGTTTTAAACTTTTTTACAATGCGAATCTGAAAGAAGTTACAAAAAGTTCACGTAAAAATAATGGGTTTCTTTTTCCCGAACCTAATATTACTATTCAAGCCATCCAAGGTTGATTTTTTCATGGTAAAAAAAATAATATTTTTCCAGTTAATATTTCTGGTCATAATTTCATTTGCACGCAATCATTAATAACCTTAAGTTCCTTTTAACTTTAGAAAAGCCATATTTGAATTTAATTGTAGCATTGTTATAAAATTGGGACAGATATTTTTACCTGAGTGCCTGTGTGTAACTGGAGTAAGCAAGTTATTTCATAGCAAGTTTGAAAACTAGTTTATTGTCGAGAGATAGTAATTTATTCTTTCTCTCAAATAAATCCCCAATTACCATAAAAGTCTCTTACGTAAAAACATTTCAGGTATAAAAGAGATTTTAATTTTATTTAAAAGAAAGTGCAAAAGAGATTAAAGAAAAAGGCAATATTTAAAAATATTGGGAAAAACAATTATTAGAATGTTTTATAATCCTACCCATTTCACATTTTATTTATTTTATTCATTTATTTTTATTTGTTTCAGGTAATATTTTAGGTCAAAGAGATCATATTCTTATTATGAGAGAAATTAAAAAAGATTAAAAGAGAGTAAAAAAACTTTACTTTCAAAATATTGGGAAAAACAATTTTAGGATGTTTTAGAATACTACTTATTTCACGTACTAATTATTTTTTATTTTATTCATTTATTGTTATTTATTTCTATTTGTTTCACGTAATATTTT
Organism: Latrodectus geometricus; assembly: GCA_026290005.1. Classification (NCBI taxonomy): domain Eukaryota; kingdom Metazoa; phylum Arthropoda; class Arachnida; order Araneae; family Theridiidae; genus Latrodectus; species Latrodectus geometricus. The sequence goes on along the minus strand of JAPDSC010081075.1, from coordinate 600,045 downwards.
AGGTAAAAAATATTTTACTCTTATTAAAAAAGGTTTAAAAAAAGTATTGGGAAAAAATTTTTAGAATGTTTTAGAATATTACTAATTTCACGTACTAATTATTTCACACACAGTTTTATTTATTTTATTCATTTTACATAATATTTTAGGTAAAAAAAACTTTTATTCTTATTTAGAGAGAAATTAAGAAAGATTAAAAGATATTTTAAAAAAACCTTTATTTGAAATTAGTGTTGTTGTTGTCGTGTGCCAGCCAGGCTGGCAATATGGGGTGCGCTGCTCCACTTTTCCAACTGAACCCTATTTGGTGTGGAGTCCGACTTCCTCAGTACACACATGCCATAGGTACCCATTTATAGGGTAGGCAACCATTCACACACAAAGAAAGGAAGGAGAAAGTACATCCATGCTCGAGCCAGGAATCGAACCCAGGTCCCACCCATCTGTAGTCAGGTACGCTAACCACTAGACAGGTTGGGCTGCTTAAAACTAGTGTGAAAACTATGTAAAAATGTTGTCTTGCTTATTTCACATATTAATTTTTGGAGTGATTTAAACACCAGTTTCTTTAATATCTTACTCAGATTTTTAGGTATAGTTCAGAATTATCAGCAAACATATAAAAAATTTTGTTTATCATACTAACGTTTTTCTTTTTAGAGAGGAAAAAAAAACAATTTCATTTAAATTTTACAGAAAAAATTAAATTATTTTGAAAATTCAATTGATTTTGAATTTTAAAAAAAAGTGGTCTTATACTTATGTAACTCACACCTCAATTTCAAATATTATGCGAAACTAACTTAGTTGTTTCTTCATTAAAAGATTTATTTAAAAACATTTTTTAATGTGTTCAGTCTTTTAAAATAGTTTTATATACAGTTTACTATTTAAATAAATGTTATTTTGGTTAATCTTATTATGAAGTTGCAGTTTGCACATATTTGAAAATTCATCAGAAATATATGATCTGAAACTTATTTTTAATACGTTTTCATTTTTATAACTTTGACCTATAACAAGAGAATAAAGCAATCATTAGTAAAAATTTTAACACTTTCAGCGCTTTTCTTTCTTATTTCCTTCCATATTGAAGCTTAAAGGTCAAAGTTCTGCTCATAATTAAAATTAAGAAAAACTTCTGGAAATAATTAAAACTGAAAGAAATTTTTCCCTTAATTTTAATTAATCAATTATCGTCGGGCAGCCAATTATCAGAATTTGAGATTTTCTATTTTTTTTTAATAACAATGGAACATATTATGTTAAAATTTTGAAAAATGATTGATTGTGTATTATTCAATAACAAACTAATTATGAACTCTAGAGAATAAATTAATTATGAGAAATTTTCTTTAAATAGTGCACAAAAACTAGAATTTGTAGCAGTACTGTCACGGCTTTTTAAAAATGCAATTTAATTTTTAATTCGATTTCATTCACTTTAATATCCACGTGTAAATGCGTATTACATAATTATTTATTTGATTTAATTTTAAATCATTCTTACCTTAAGAGTTTTTTTCTTTGGGAATGAAATAATCAGACTCAGCCTCGTAATTTAAAAACTATAATTTTTGATGAAGTGCTCGACAACTGGGCTGGGTTTTTCCTCTTTTGAATTTTCTCGGCAGGAAATGATATGATCATTAAGTAAGAATTTTTATAAGGCCTTCCAGTTATTTCTATTCCAACGGGCAGCCGAAGATTCAATCCTTGGCTTTTGGTACAACAGTTCATATGTTCGATACTCACATCGGTCATTCGTGCTTATAGTATTTCTGAGTCATTTGTAATTGTAGTTATAATCTGAGTATATTTCCCGAATTTGAGTTTTTATATATATATATATATATATATATCAGATAAAAATTTACTCCTGAATTGATATCTGAGGGTAGAACCGGACCGGCCATCAGTAGAACAATTTATGGATTCAAATCCCCTTAAAGTGGGGTAATATATGGTTCGTAATTCACACACATTAAAAATATCGACCTCGATCAAACAAATTTTCGTGAATGATCAGAGTCCTTTTTTGATTAAATAGCGAATGAAACCTGAAATTACAATCGAACCTACAAACTGCTGAATTATTGACCATGATATCAATCACCGGCTGATTTGGGAAGTGCATTACAAAAATTTGAATGTAATATTCATTATAAAATTTCTAAATCGTGAAATTCAAGCTTCAAAATTATGAAAATATGTAAATGTTATCCTTTAACACATCACTGGTAATAACTAAACGTTGGAAATCAGTTGGCACGATGTAAACTGGCAAGATCTTTTTTGACTTTCCATTGCATGTTTGCATTTCAAATTGACTACATAAATCATGATACGCATTCTCTTGTTTCGAAATAACAAATTTGAAAAAAATTCCATTCATTCACAAGGAAACATATCAGTAAAAAAACAGCAGTTTAACATCTATACTCCGTTGTTCAATAGTCACAAGTATCCAGCCTGTGAGCTATCATTCTCAAGATCGTTATCTTAAAACTAAGCCAAATGTGATCCAGATGTAATTAGTGTAAAATATTGCCACACTTCTCTAAAGGCTTTTTAAAGGTAGTGGGTGGTATTCAAATATCGTAAAGGAGATTACATGGAATACTCCCAAGCACCCACCCATATCCATATATATATATATATATATATATATATATATATATATATATATATATAAATGGAACAACTTTGATATACCCCCCCCCAAAAAGTTACCTGCCAAATCTGGCACTCCCTACGGACTTTTTAGGGTTGTTGTTTCTTATTTTGGTGTTTACCAATTTAGGTTTTTTCAGCTTTCAGGTATTTGCTGTTGCCAAATTTAGTATTTTCTTGTATTTTGTACCATTTTCTGAGTTTTTTTTTTTAAAGTTTTTTTATCTATTAATTATTTGTATTTAGCGAGAATCCATCTTGGCGAGTGAAAAAAGGCGCCAAAAACAGGTATAATGGTTGGTGAGGGCAAAAAGTCGCCAAATTTCCGATTTGGGGGCTATATCAAAGTAGTTCCATATATATATATAAACATACGAAAAGAAGAGCAATATCATTATTAAACAGTTTTTGGTATTGAATATTAAATCTAGGTCCTTTCACTGTGAATAAGATGATTTGATTTTGAGGAATTAAAATGCAATTACTCAGGAAAAAGAACATAATTTAAATAAATTTCTATTTTCCAATCAAAAGATCAAAATCATTTCAGTCAAAATAATTTGGTGCTTAAAGTGTTCAGAAAGAAAAAAATAAGCTAAAAATTGTTTGTTTTGTTTTGTGTGGTTAACTGGTGCAAGGTCCAATACAGGACATTTTGGTACCGAACAATGTTTAAAACAAGAGACCTAGTAATAAAAGTCTAGTCAAATATATAAGATGAAGGATATTAAAAATTAAATAAAAGTTTATGTAAAAGATTAAAAGGGATAAAAACTTAAATAGAATTTAAAAAACCTATTGCACGTAAAAAGGCAAGCAAATTTTTATGTGGTTTAAGCTAATTAAATCTGATAAAATTAAATTTGTTCTGTTAAAAAAAATACTAAGCGTGAATCATTGAAATTAGGATAAAGAATTAAAATGTGATGTACTGTATATGGTACATTACACTTGTCACAAATTGGAGGACTCTGAGAATCTGAAAAATAGATAATTTATTTTATAAATACTAAAATATATAAAGTGAACTGTGTGAATATCTCATATATATATATATATATATATATATATATATATATATATATATATATATATACAATAATTATGAAAACTCATTAAAAACTGCAGTACACATTCCATTTTTTCTCCTTATTGTTTTTTAAATATCATTCGATCAAAGCAAAGAAAAATGAAAAAAACACGCCAAAATCTTTTTGCTCGCCTTTATTGTGTTTCTTATTGGCATTTCTGCTAAGATAAGAATTTCAGAATTACTACTTTGGCGACATTCGAATAGAAAACGCCATTTATGAAGATTCCACCAGAAGTCATACATGATTGGTGTTACAAAAGCATATCAAGCGTTCTGAGTAGCTTGAAGACAATAACTTTTTTTTTAATGTTTAAAGTTTCAATATTTTTCTTCACATTTACAAACTCAAAGTGAAAATATCTCCAGGAGCAAGATTTCTTGGACAATTTTTATCTCACAAAAGGGATATATGCTCTTTGACATTTTTGTGCTAAAATTGTCGTAATAATAAATAAAAATGTTTGAGAAACCAGAACAAAGAAAATGAAAGGATATAATCACGCAAAAAATTCATAAAGATATTTATTACACCAGTACTTCCTGTTTTTTATTGAATTCAGTAAAATATTAAAAAAATTCTTTATAATCATTCATTATAAGTAAAATGTTTAACGGCCAAATTTTTGTCCGGAACTGAATCGAGAATGGTACAATGAAATGGGATAAAATTTTTATTATGATGTTTGTCTCTGACTAAAGTAAAATAGGCCGTTTTATTTTAAATTTTAGATTAACAACGTTTGACACATTAAGTTATAATTATAGTTAACAAGATTTGAACTCTCTATAAAACTGTTTACGAAAATATATAATATAGACCTCGTAATATCATTTCGGAACATTGCTCGTTTCAAGAACGAAGACATGTGGCTCTTTTCCGGCTTTTAAAATTGTCATTTATTAATAAATGCTAAGAATAAGGAAAAAATATATACTGAATTAGATACCCTATGTTCCTTCCTAGGAGAAAAATAATTTCTTTAAAGTGACTGTATTCACTATATTTTCAATTTTTGGAAAAGCCCACTGCAACGAACATGTTTACGCCTTTCCTAATAATCTGATTATCAAATATAAATTAAAGCACAGATGAAAAGTCCTGACTTTAATTAAAAAAAAAAGTTTTCAGGAGCTCCTATTTTCAATTCGATTTGTTTTTATCTATTTTATCTTATGCAAATATCGTTATTTTTTAGATTGATTAAACAGATTTATATTGATAAATATGCTAAAATGACAAATATTATTTATTTTTAGAGATCACCAGTTTTTCTCGAAAGATATTACACGTCATTCACTGAAATCTATAGGCCCCAAAATCTGGTGAGCTTGGGCAGCAAGTCAATGAATATATATTCTCTGAGGCAAGAGCCGCGGTGGCCTGGTTGGTCAGGGCGTCGTTATCGTCACCGGAACGTAGTGGGTTCGAATCCTAGCTTAGCCGGAGATCCGTCGTGTTCACTAATGGTGACTAGGGCACGTAAAATATATCGGGTCGTAATGACCTCCATGTTTTCATTCCAAATTAATATCTCTGGTGGTGGTTGGAGCCCGGTTATATGGGTCTTCTCTGGCTTCAATCTCTAAACTGGAAGATTCAGATGGTGCTGCCATCTATGAGCCAAAGTCGTAATTCCACCTTCGAGAAAGGATGCTCTATTCAAAAAACGGAAAGCGCTTTTTCGGACTTCATTCACCAGTCCCTGACGGGCGAGCTTGGCTTAACCAAGTGTCATTTGTAACAACAACTCAACTCTGAGGTAATTTTAGGATAAAATATATCAACTATTCATTCCCGAGTGAAATATTCAGATTACTTATCTCGTTAAAGCAATAAAACCTTTTATAGATTAGACTCTAGATTTTTGAAATATACATTCCGAATTGACAAGATTAAAATTTATGTTATTATATGTTTAAAAAGTCTAAATTTTGCTTGTCACATTTAAGTAAATTTGTGGTGCATTTATTTAGAAACCTAATGTAAAACCTAATATTAAAGAAGAGAAATTGTTAACATTACCATCATTCCATTTTTATTTTTATGGCACTATTGAATTCAATAAATTCTAAATAAAAATTATATATTAATATATATTATGTATATAAATATACACAGAGAGAGAAATCAACTTGATTTTTAAATAAAATATATGCTCAGAACGTTATTTGAATTATTAATGAAACAAAAACAATTATTTCGCAATTTTTTTCATCTCGCAGTAATTAAACTTGTTTTTAAAATTTGAAACGATTATTTATTTTCTTTTAGAAAGTTTGTGTGAGATTAAACATCTTCCTGCTATTTAATCAAAATAACTATTGATTAAAAATGTATTCTTCAATGTCCTTTTATTACGATTATTTGCTGCTAAAAACTAAATTTTCATATCATTATGCTTGAATTCCTTAATTCTCTCCAAAATACGTGCATAAAAATTTAAAGCAAAAAACTTAATATCTGATTTTATATTATTTGTGTTTATCTTATACAAATTTGAAAATTTAATATTAAAAAAAAAAAAAAAAACCAGAGCTACATTATTATTGAAGAACAGTGCTTACAGAAATTATTTCCATTTTACCAATTGCTATTTTGGTGTCGAAATTAAGGGAAGCCTACTGTCTCAAATGGGTTTTGAATGGCAATAAAATATGTACAAAGTACTTTGCTTTGATTTCCAGCAATTAAATTAATTTATTAAAGATATTACTTCAAAAAAATCAAATTACGAATCTTGTATATTAATAATAATTTTTTGAAGCTCAAGCTATAATTTTAAAAAATTGAAATTTTATATAAGAAATCAAAATTATTTAGTGTTATCCAATATTTAGACTAATATTAAAGTGTCATAAAAAATACCTGTAGATCTCAGTTTAATTAACCCCTTCGTAGAAAAAAATAACCATTGAATGGCAAACAAATCAAAAATGATAGAGTTAGGTTAAATAATTCCAATTTATTTCCATTAGCCTATTTCAGCCGAATGAAAAAGCATAAAACTCATCCAAAACTCAAATAACATTAGGTTGGGGAAAAAGAAATCCATTATTTTTACGTGAACTTTTTGTAACTTCTTTCAGATTTGTTTTGTAAAAAGGTTCAAAACAGTTTTCAAGTAGGTTTTTAGGTCTTGTGCGAAGCTACGACTGCTGACATGCTGTCAAGTTTGATCATTTTTGATATTTTATAGACATTCTCGACGATGTTGTATCCATGCGAGGTGCATCTTTAGCATCCAAATACCCAAACGGAATCGACGAAACCAAAATTGTGCGTAACTGGTTGTTACAGTCATATATAGGACGATAAACACCTTTCACAATTTTAACCACCTGGTTAGCATTTTCGCCATTATATGAAAATGTATCAAATTTTCTGTTTGTTGTCTTCCATTTTTAAAACCCTGTACTCGTAACTGAATGAATTAAACAAAAAACCGCAAGAGGATATTTTAGAGTCCAATGTCACCTTTCCAACGAGCATAAATCTCAAATTGTTTGATAGATACCTCACGAGATATCGATCACTACAGACGTCTACCGAAAAAATAATGGATTACTTTTTCCCCAAACTAATATTTAATGTAATTCCAAGTAGATATCATACATAATATGAATATTAAATTAAACTTTCTAAATAAAAATATTTGCCGAGATTTTTATTGAACTTTTGAAAAGTTCCAGGTCCCATAAGAAAGATTTTTTGCAGCACATTTTTTAATAAATAGAATAAAATTTATAAAACATATTCATTTAATAATCAAATATTTAAAGTAACAAGTAGAATGTAACCTAATAATTGTTTAAATATTTTCCAAAAATTAATTTAGAAATAGATATTTTATAACTGTTATTACAGAAGAAAGAACTATAACTACGCATATCAATCAAGACCTTTCTTTCGCTTTCCAAGAAAACTGTTAAAGAACAAAAATAACCAGGTATGAAAGAATGAGTAAATAAAATAACCCAGTTTATTTACTATCTTTCGGTGACAGAATAAGGTTAATGATGGGTTCTCTTTCACGAAACTAATCGGATAAAGATTTTAGAAATAAAAAAAGATAGTTTTTTTTTAATTTTGTTATTGGAATTATATACTTTCTTATTCCTCTGGGAGAAATTTTCTCCTATTTGATACTATGAATAAAATACTTTCAGCCTATGAACTTTTTAAAATTCATGTAAAATAACAGTATAGTTGAACAATATTTTCTTCAAATTGAATCTCTCACATACTTATAGTGGCATACCTTCAAAAGTAACATTTATGATATCTTCTTTAACAAATCATTTTTACATTAGTAATAATATAAAAAGTATGGTTATAACAGTTATTATTGTATAGAAACTGGTATTTAATTTATATGAAAAAAATATTAGAAATTTCACTTAAAACTGACGTAAGCAAAAAGAAGAGTGAATAAATTTGTAGAAGTTGTATTAAATATTAAGTTGGAGGAAAAGTTCTGTCATATGATGTATGATGTTTTGCGATCCATGTTGGAAAATAATCCACATTTAATAAGTCGAGAAATTGCAGAAGAGTTTGGCATTCATCGTACAACTGTTGGAGATCTTATTAAATCTCTTGGTTTTGTGTTAGAGCAAAGTGTTTGGGTTCCCCATAAATCAACGGAAAAGAATTTGTCTGATCGTGTAAGAATATGTTCATCACATCTGATTAGACACAATGTGGAAAAGTTTTTGAACAGACTGGTTACTGGAGATAAAAATTGGATTCTTTACGAAAATATTAAAAGAAAAAAATCTTACTGCAAACCAGGAACGTCATCAGCAACAGTTCTAAAACGAAGTATTCATCAACGAAAAGTACTGATTTGTTTGTGGTGGGACAGGAAAGGTCCAGTGTATTACGAGTTGCTGAAACAGGGAAAAAACATCAACGCGGATCTATACTGCAATCAGCTGGATAAATTGAATGCAGCTATCAAAGAAAAAATGGCCAGCATTAGCGTCCAGAAAAGGAATAGTGTTCTACCACGATAATGCTCGCACGCATACTGAAATTGTGACAGTACAAAAACTGAATGCGTTAGGATGGGAAATCCTTAGTCACCCCCCGTATTCACCTGACATTGCACCCTCTGATTATTACCTGTTCAGATCTCTGCAAAATTATAGAAAGGAAAAAAATTCCAATTTTTTTTAAAGAGTTTCTAAGGTAGTTGCTGATTATTTTAACTCCATGGATGAGAACTTCTACAAAACAGGAATTTACAGGTTACCTGGAAGATAACAACAGGTTGTAACAAATATCGGAGCATATAAAATTGATTAATATTAAACACATATGTTTATAAATGAATTCAAATATTTTCTTTAAAATACGACAGGACTTTCCCTCCAACCCAATAATTTATTAAATGTTGCCAGATTAAACTTACTTTACTATTACGATTGGAAATTTTATAAAACACAGACACTAATTTATTTAAATAGTAAAAAAAAAGCATTTAAAATCTAAAAAATTCAAAATGGGTTAATATTATTTCATCTGAGCTTAATAATACCAGTCCTTAATTTTTGGCATTTAATTTAAGAACCATTCCTCTCAAATAATCTGCGTTGCAAATCCTAGGCAATTTAATATGTCCAATAATTAAGCAATTTATTCAATATTTTCAAATTTACAAAATTTATTTTCTGCGATATACGTATAAGTTGAAGTAGTTTATGCAGGAAAAAATAGTTTAAATTCACATATATTTTCCTTATGAATGTTGCAATATTGTTAACACTAACAACCCAAATCATAAAACTTTTTAATCCTTATTATTGAATTCTTCACAATAAAAATAAATAACCACACAAAATTATTTAATGAAAGATAGCTTCAATACATTTTATTAAATTTTATTTAAATAAAAATAGAGTATTTAAGAACAAATATAATTTTTTGACTGTAACTGATCACTTAAATGAGAATATATTTTTAAGCTTTTATCTTAATAAATGCTTTATTTTTTTTGGACACATAATAAAAAGCTGTTATATTATGTCACCAAAAAAATAACGTTTTCATTGAATATAATTTTTACTTGTCTTACATAAGTAAACTCTGTAACAATAAAAATACTAATATATTTTTGATATATATATATATTTACTTTTAATAAATTTAAAATTTGAAAAGTTTAGATTAGTTGTAGGTGAAATATATTATAATTAAATATATGTTCCTTTTGTTTCCTTTATCTACAAATGTATCATATAATTATTTATTTTTAATTTTGAAAAGAATAAAATTACAAATACATTCCATGATATACGAGAGTCACTCTGAAATTTTTGAGATACAACTAGGTTTTTAAAGTTATACTTACAAAATTTTAGGTGTGTTCAAAATAGTCTCTTCCAGCATCGAAGCACTTTTGTAGACGAATTTTCCACAGATTAAGTGCCACAAGCCATTCATTTCTTGGAATAGATGAAAAAATGCATTTATAGCCACATCAATCTCTTCTTCTGAATGAAAACGACGTCCACGTGAGTTCTTTTTTAGATTAAAGAATAACCAAAAGTCACACATAGCTAGATCAGGTGAATACGGGGGATATTCGATCACTTTAATTTATTTTTGTTTAAGAAACTCAACTGTTAATCCAACTGTATGTGAAGATGCATTGTCATGGTAAAGCATTAGTTCCCTAACATTCAGTTCTTGTAGAATTTCTGGAAGACATTTGGTGGTATACCAGTTTGCTATTACTGTCTTCTGTCCTTCCAACTTGATGGCATTGATAAATCCCGTACTTCTGGAGAAAACGGTATACATCACTTTTTTCAGTTCCCATTGTTTTTTCACCATTGTGGGCGTGGGATCATCTTCAAAGACCCATACTTTGCTTTCTTGACGTGTTGGAACGTCAAAAAACGATATGTACGTTTCATCACCCGTTACAATTTTAGAAATGTTGCGGTGGCCACTATCATTTAGCAATTTAAGAGTTTCTTTACTGATTCTGACACGCTCCTCTGTTTGGTGCTCAGTTAGATTATGGGGAACCCAACGGCAAACTACTTTTTTCATATGTAATTCTTCATGAATGATTTTGTGTATGGCTGCGGATCCAATGTTAAGTTCCTTCTGTATCATTTGATAGGTACAGCAATTATCATCCATTAACATTTTTCGTATGGCAGATACATTATCCGGGATTACTGCCGATGGCGGCCTTCCTGTGTGTTCTTCCTCCTGAAGAAAATTGCGACCTCTTCTAAATTATCTAAACCATCTGAATACAGTAGCAAGAGCTGGAGATTCATCACCAAATGCTAATTGCAACTGTTGAACGCATTCTTCTTGATTTAATCCTGCTTTAAAATCGTAGAAAATCATAGCGCGATAATGTTTTCGCGTCAACTCCATTTTCTCTTCTGTTTAAAATTTATTCTACGCTAAACAAGTTGAAGTAAGTCTGTAAACAATCGTCATCTGTGTTAAAATATTTTGTATTTTAAAATTAAACCGTTATTTTTATTTTGCAAATTCTCCTCTGCATGTATCGCAAAAATTTCAGAGTAACCCTTGTATATGCATATGTTTATTCATTACAAATTCAAAATAGAAGTATGTAATCTAATTTAAATATATTCGTCTCTTTATTGTACATTCACTTTACCAAATTTGTATTGATTATATATAAAATTTGAAGTTATTATATTGTTTCTGCAATTTGTTTTCTTCAAACTGAAATTTTTGCCATTTATATTTAATAAACGTTTTATTTATTTTTTAATCTCGGTTGAAATGCGAAGAAAATATTTATGATATAGAAGAGACAAAAATTGTATTTCGTAAATAGTTATTCATTTTTATTGTTTCGTTAATTTATTACATCGTTTTAATGATATAACATTAATAAATTACTAAATTAATTTGTTTTTGGAACAATAGATCTGCAAATTAAAATGTGAAATGATTCCATAATTATATTCAGTTTAATAAATTATCAAAAAAACAATTAATGTCTATTTAATTTATTGGCCAAATTTTTAGTCTTGTTGACTATTTTCTCACCTCTCAAAGGAAGTCATATTTCGAATATATTATTTTAGAAATTCGAAACATTTTGCGATTAATTTAAGTGATAAAAGGAACACAGTGATTGACTAGGCCAATTCAAATGTTTTGATGACATTTAAATTATATCAAATAGAATTTTTGAGATTTGTAGAGGTACAAATGTTTCATTATTATTGTTTTCCAAAAATGTTCTTAGTTATTTAAGTAGTTGAAAGTTATTCTTAAAAAGAAAAGATCAGCGTGTTTTAAATCTACCAAGTGATAAAATTTAAAGACAGAAGGTTCCATTGTTTTTAATAATTGTTCTAAAGAGTTTTGTCATTAATTCTAGAGATAAAAAAAAGTTTTGTAAAAGAATCTAATGCCTTTTAAATCAACTAAGTGAAGAGTTTAAAGCACAGATGTTTTTTATTTAAAAAAAATTGTCATAAATTAATGTATTACTTAAGCCAGGGATGGACAAACTTTTTCGATCGCGGGCCAAAAATCGAAAAAATAAAGTATGGCGGGCCAAAATGAATTTTTCTAAAATTTGAAAAACAATATACAAGTATTACAATTTAATATATTAATGAGATGAATGAAATTGCGATTTCATTTTTTAAAAGTTCCTTATATTGAGGTTCGAAGTGAGATGTAATGATTCTAAGGAACGATGCTAAATGCTCATCTGTCCGTCTACTTCTGAAATAATTCTTTCTAAGGTTCACAGTTGAAAACAATTGTTCACATATATAAGACTAGCTGTACCCGCCGGCGTTGCCCGTGCATTTAGAAAATGCAGATAAGTGAATAGCGCAGGAATAGTAGTGTAGGACACGTAGACTGTCTCTCTCTCTTCCCCCCCCCCACACACACAACATTCCCCGTCGATAAAAAGGAACAATATATCCTAAATATTTTAAACGGAAAATTTTCCAAAAGATGGTCGCCAGAATTGTTTCTCAAAAGGAGCTGGTACAACCCCGGAATCAGCTATCGGCGAGCAGCGATCTCGAGAAGAAGTTTTATAAATAATTTTTTTAAAATTTTTCTAATTCAAAAATCGAAAATCGGGCTTCGAGGTCTGGTGGCCAGCCCCCTTGTGCTTCCGTGTAAAAAATTCCAGGTCCCTGCGTGCGATAGATTTGGCTGGAGAGCTCGGTCAGACAAACGGACAGACACATTACACTTGCTTTTATTATTATAGATGAAGCAAAGATAGCACTGATTTTCTGGGCATGAGATATTAAATTTGGAAAACTTAGTTTCAATAATGATTTGTAAAACTCTAACTTTGGCATATTTAGAAACAATTGCTTGAGATGATTGTTAGATTGCAACTCAATTAATTCAAGCTGCAAATCTGACCTCACTGCTTCGCAATTTACGTTGAATGGCATGGTAAAAATATCCAATTCTGCTTGAATGGTACTGAAATCTTGAAATCTGCGTTTGAACTCAAAATGCAGTTTTTACCAGCTCTTTGAAAAAAAAGAAGGAAAAATATAATATTTAAACAAAGTAGAAAAGGAGAAGGATTTATAATATATGAATATTTTTAATTTGCCTCTAATAGGCAAATTAAAATTCTATCCGCGGGCCGGATAGAACCTTCCGGTGGGCCGGATAGAATCTTCCGGTGGGCCGGATAGAACCTTCCGGTGGGCCGGATAGAACCATCCGGCGGGCCGGAGTTGGCCCGTCCCTGACTTAAGCAATGAAAAATGAGAAATCTGCAAAAAGCATATATTTAGTTTTGAAATTATAAAGTAGTTAATTGTAGAAAAACCAATATTTCAATGTTTGATTTTTAAATGAATAACATAAATAAAAACTACGAAGCAGTAATCTCTTGTCATTAAACTAATTAAATCAAATTTCACAGTTCTTTATCATTCTGTGCATTAAAATTATTTTCTGAATCTGCTAACGATTAGATGTAGAACAAATGAATTTCTGTTCCACCTGAACAACATGATGGAAATCAAGCCTCGAAAAAATTAATTTATACCAAATTAAGATCTAAACTTTTGCAAAATTTAATATCTTTAGAATACACCTAAGTCTGTTTTTACACGGTAGATTGGCTCCAGAAGAAGCCGTGTAAAAAAAAAA
>JAPDSC010081075.1:539320-566900 GCA_026290005.1 Latrodectus geometricus | reverse complement strand
TATAATATAAATATAATATATAAATATAACAGATAAAAAATTTACACACCATACATAAATAATTCTTTTTTCTAAATACTCTTCGAGAAAATCAACTGTTTCTATAAACACTTTAATTATTTTAATTAAATGATATTTTTAATGGTGAAGAATAAACTGAAGAACGTTTGTAATTTTCAATCAAAATTGCATCATTTTGCAAAATTTTACCAAGATTTTTTTTTCCTTACCTGGAAAAAATACGTAGCGGAAGTAAATACAACATTATATTAAATTTGAATAAACATTATGAACATATTTTAAAAATATTATTATACTTTGTAATCTGTTAATTATTTTAAAACTTATCAATTCGTATAGATCTAACGTATTGACATAACTTACCTTAAGAATTTATGTACTGTCTACGTATAACCCTTGAAAATCCCTTTTAAATTCATGTCGTATTCAAAAAAATATTGTTTTGCCAAGCATACTCTTTTGTTTTTACACATATCTTTGTTTATAATTATGATGAAATAAACGACAAGATCTTTAATAGCACAAAAATTCATAAAATTTACATAAGGTGATTTCTACTAATTAAAATGAGAATATATTCTCATTTTATTTACTAAATACAATGTAGCACAAAATTATTTACATTTAATAACAAATCGATATGATTTTTTAATTTTATAAGTAAATAAAAAAACGCATTCCGATCATTTGTTAGAAAAACCAAAAAAGGATGTAAAAAAACCTTTTCAGGATGTTTATCAACAGATTGTCCAAAACAGATCCATAAAACGACGTACTTAGAAGAGCTTTACAAGGCTGTCCTGAGGACTTTCTCAAAGAACATCCAGGGGACGTCCAAATCACATCCAAGACGTCGGAGGATCAAATATGGATGTTTTGGATGTCCGAGGGATGTACACTGGACGTTGTTTGCTATCTGGGTTGTGACGGGCGGTCTTGGCGTTGCTAAGTGTCATTAACAACAACAACAAAACTTCTGTTTTTGAATCTATTTGAATTATAAAAATATGTAAATGAAGACAGAAATTAAATTAAAAAAGAAGCCTACCGTAACTAATGACTTCAACGGAAATAATTACTTTATATTCTACAATTCGATATAATAATCATACTCAATTTGAATGAAATTAAATGATTTCAATTTTTATGCATTTTTAACCCTTTCGCTATAGGAAACGCTAACGCTCCCTTATCGCTGAGACCGGCAGTTTCTTTTGCGAATGTCTATCAAAGGCCGGAGGCTTTTTTGCTGAAAAGCCTAAATCCTTGAATTTACCAAAGTATCAACGCATTGCTTAATATATTCCAATCTCATTATCACTACTACGAATGCCACCCAGCCTGTCTAGTGGTTAGCGTACCTGACTACAGATGGGTGGGACCTGGTTTCGAATCCTGGCTCGGGCAAGGATGTACTTTCTCTCTTTCTTGTCTTTGTCCTTTCTTTGTGTGTGAATGGTTGCCTACCTTATAAACGGGTACCTATGTCATGTGTGTACTGAGGAAGTTGGACTCCACACCAAATAGGGTTCAGTTGGAAAAGTGGAGCAGCGCACCCCATATTGCCAGCCTGGCTGGCACACAACAACAACAACTACTAAGAATCTGTTTCAGAATCAATATCTGAAATATTTTGCATCATTTCTGCTATTTCAGGCTCAGTTAAATATTTTCGACGCTTCGACATTGCAACAGAAAGAATTCACGTCTACAAGATCTAATTATCCACTAAAAACTGGACTACAAAACCGAAGTAACGAACGCTCTAGCAAAAAATAAAACCTATTTATTTTAAAGAAATACCACGTGCTAATTTAAAGAGCCGTCATAAAGCATTCCATTCAAAGCATTTATTTTCCCATATGTTTATATAATTGAAAACCACGTGTATGTGAGTCATGCTTCTTTCATTTCGATTAGAAAGTCAAATCTTCATGTATCTGAAACTATTTGGACATACAATGCCATCTTGTGGCGAAAATTATAGTTTTTAAAACATTCTAGGACACTGGCACAAACATGTGACAGCCGGAGGTGAACGAGAAAAGGTCTGTCACGCCTGCATGTCGGCCGGGAAATGAATGTTTCTTGCTGGCACATATACGTGCCACTAGGTGCGAAAGGGTTAAGATTCATAAAAGGAGTGAAAGGTTTTTTGCAAAGCAATTAATTAAAGAAACTAATTAAAATTTTATTATATGCACATAAAGAAAATTTTAAATTTCATTTGGTAATTATGAGCTATAAAATTTGAAAAAATTCACATATAAAATTATTCATATAAAATGATTCTTCAAATATTTATTCATACAACAATTCGTGTTTCAAAAGTATTTTACATAATAATTCGTGTTCTCATATTCTTATGTTAATTTAGGTTCATATAATAATTCGAAATCACACATTTATCTACATAACAATTCATGTTCACATATTTAATATTATGATAATCTACGTTCGTATTTTTATTCATATACTAATTCAATATCACACAATTATTAACATAACTATTCGTGTTCACATAATTAATATAATGATAAAAAACGTTCGTATTTTTATTCATGTACTAATTCAATATCACATAATTATTAACATAACTATTCGTGTTCACATAATTAAAAGTATGATAATTTACGTTCATATATTTTTATTCATATACTAATTGGACTTCACGAAATTATTGGAATAATAATTCGTGTTTTCATAATTATTCATGTAATAATTCGTGTTAGCGTAAATACTCATATAATAATTCCTGTTCATAAACATACAGCAATTCGTGTTCACAATTTTATTCTTATATAATGATTCTCGTTATGATAATTCGTGTTCACATAAAAATTCACATAATTATTCATTTAACAATTTGTGTTCTTATGAAATTTCCGTTTGCATAATTACTCACATTAGAATTCGTGTTCCAATGATAATTCATGTAATAATTCATGTTCTGATAATTACACTTATAACAATTCCTTCTCATTCAACACTTCAAACAATATTGTATTTAAAACTTCAAAATTTTTTAATTCATATCAGATATCGATGTCATAAATACTTAGGCATCGATATATTAGGTTGGGGAAAAAGTTATCCATTATTTTTTCGGTAGACGTCTGTAGTGATCGCTATCTCGTGAGGTATCTATCAAACAATTTCAGATTTATGTCGTTGGAAAGGTGACATTTGACACTAAAATATCCTCTTGCGGTTTTTTGTTTGATTCAATCAGTTACGAGTACAAGGTTTTAAAAATGGAAGACAACATACAGAAAATTCGATACATTTTCGTTTTTCACATATTTAATATTATGATAATCTACGTTCGTATTTTTATTCATATACTAATTCAATATCGTAATGTAACGGAAAAAAAGATAGCCGGGTGGCTAAAATTGTGAAAGGTGTTTATCGTCCTATATAAGACTGTAACAACCAGTTACGTACAATTTTGGTTTCGTCCATTCCGTTCGGGTATTTTTGATGTTAGAGATGCACCTCGCATGTGGATACAGCATCGTCGAAAATGTCTATAAAATATCAAAAATGATCAAACTTGACAGCATGTCAGCAGTCGTAGCTTCACACAAGAGCTAAAAATCTACATGAAAACTGCTTTAAACCTTTTTACAAAGCGAATCTGAAAGAAGTTACAAAATGTTCACGTAAAAATAATGGATTTCTTTTTCCTCAACCTAATATTACAAGAATTAAAAAAGACTTTTAAAAATGTGCGCTTTGTGCATGATATTTCTGAAAACATAATTTTTGGAAGTGTTTTTTATTCTAACCACATCGCCACGCCCTTCTTGTCACGTGACCACACGGGATTCAGCTCTCATTCCCAATAGTCTTCTTTTGAGAACAACTTTTCAACTTTTCGTGACCAGGTTAACAACTTCAAAATTACGCCAGGAACTTTATTTTAACCTTTCATTGTGATTTGCATTTGGCCCTCTTAGTATAAGAAATGCCTAGTTCCCAGATTTCCAAATGTTAGTCATGCATACATAATTCCAAACAAAGAAAAAAATTTTAAAATAAATTAACCCATAATTTTACTGGAAATCAAGAAACTGATAGCTATAACTGTTTGTTATATAATTTTTAGTAATTTTAACACAGACCCCTAGTCTCATAAATTATACATAATTGCAAAGCATTTCTATAAACACTATCTAAACTAAAAGATAAAAACTAAAAGATAAGCTGACAGATTAACCCTTCTTTGCATGATTTTTTCTTTATTGGTGAAATAAATCAAGTTGATATAATTCATGTTCAAAATTAAAGGAAAAATGGTTAAAAAAAATCTTAGTATATATTTATAGTATAAATTGAGCAAAAAACAATATGCTAAAAATTTCCATCATCATCCAAAGTTAGATCATTAGCTTAGTACTCAATAGAAATAAAAGAGGAAAATAACAGAAACACGTGTTACAAACCTTTTTTCCACTCATTTTCAATTTTTTAGCAATAGAAACTCTAATATAATAAAACAAAATTATAAACGAAATCATACGTTTATTGCAACTACAACAAACAGCGGAATGAGACAACTTTAAGCACTGATAATGACACTTGTTTATTTTTGACAGCTATGTTTCTTTTTATGCAGTGGACATTAAAAAGGTATCCAAACACGATCAACTTAAAGTAAACTTGTTCTTTTATATAATTTTTGGGCATTATAGGTTATGATGGAAATTTTAACCATTATGCTAAGAAGGGTTAAGGTATTTTCTAGAACATAATCCGCGGCTTATGTGTTGAAAAAAAGTTTTGAATTTCGTTGTGTGTATTATACGCTGCCGCAGATAATCTGATAAAAAAAACATTCTCCATCATAAAAACTTACTAAAAAGTTTCGAAAGAAATGACGTCACCAATGGTGCGTTGAAAGAAGAATGGGTGTAGACGGAAGAATGGAATAAAATTGTCTTTACTGACGAGTCACACTTTTGTCTGCAACACCATGATGGTAGCATTTAGGTCTGGAGACATCATAGAGAGAAGATGCTGGACAGTTGCATTATGCACTGCTACACTGGTCCTGCACCAGGTATTATGGTATGGGGTGGTATTGGATATCACTCTCACACTCCTCTTGTACATATTACCGGTACTTCAAACAGCTTGCCCACAGCCATATTTCAACAGGAAAATGCGCGACCACTTGTGACAAGCATTGTCCAATGGTTCTTTGTCAATCCCCAGAGGGAATTGCTCCCTGGCCGGCTCGGTTTGTGGATCTTTCACTAATAGAAAAGGGGTCCATTGTTGCTCAACGATTGACCCAGATTATATCCCCAGTTGCTAAACCAGACCAACTTTAGCCACGTGCAAAAGCTGCTTGGTTTACTGTATCCCAAGAACACATCCATAGTCTCTTTGAATCAATGCCGAGATATGTGGCAGCGGTGATCTCCAACAATGGCGGCTACTCTGGCTTCTGATTTTGGCAAGAACCACACTTCACAGAAGTCTATGAATTAAATCATTTGATACTTGGTCAACATATTATCTACAAAATAAGTTTTGTGGGGTTATCTCTTGTCTTTCTTTGTATTGCAATTTTGATGGCCAGTAGTGTAGTCCTTCTATTCTTTGTGCGTTTACTTACTTTGCTCATGTTTTCATAATACATTGATTTTTTTTTGGCATGTACCTATTTAGAATGTGTTCTTTATAGAAAACCCTTTGAAAACATACACCCAAACAAATAAATCTTCGAGTGTTAAAGATCGAAGAGAGACAAAGAAATCAAACAGTCAATTGGTTCAGAGATCGAAGCCATTATTTCATCAACATCACATTTTTGAAACAAGAAAATGTAGACGGGTTTTTTTCTGTCTTTCACACAAATACACCTGAATATATAAGAAGAAAAATCCTCTAAAAAACAATATGTTGTGATTCTTCAAAAAAAAGCTTAATATTATTTTGTCTATATTGAGTGGAATCAAAAATGCCTATGTAAGGACAAGTTATTGTTATTATTGCCACTAGATGGCTGCACCTGTCAAACAGCTTTCTCAAATTGATGGAATGATGTCTGACAGGGTATAAAGAAAACAAATTAATTATATTTCCTGAAGTAATAAATGTTAAATTTATTTTATTCAAAAGTAATTAATTATTGTTAATTTTTGTTATAATTGTAGTAATTTATATTTCAGCTTTATATAATTTTACTTTTATATCTTTTAACTGTTTATCTCAATGCTAACTGGAAACCGAACTGTACTTGCAAAAACATGTTGTTTTTGAGCGCCATGTTCAGTTGTTTCGATGATACGATCGACACATTTTATTAGGCGTACGCCTAATAAAATGTCCATTAGATGCTGAACCTTGTTGAATTATTTTGAACATCACGCAACCTAACAAACTTAATACAAATGTACAATACCTCTAATACCTATATTGACTATTTTTCTGCTAAAATAAATCGTAAATATAACTAATAAAGTGAAATTAATATACTAAACTTACTGTTTAATTATCTAGATAAATCGTATGTAATTAATACAATAGTGTTATTTATATACTACAACTACCATTTAATTAAAGAAACAATTGACGACATTAGTGTGACGTCATATTCACAACTGTTTCCAAACAAATACAATGTAAACATTTGTTTAATATTGTATTTAAGAGTGCCTTCTTGACAAACTTGGAGATTTTTGTTCGGCTATCGATTTTATGGGTGATTTTTGTTGGCACAGAACAATAAATTGTTCTGTTGCAACCAGAATACGATTGGAAATAAGCCCAGCTTGGTGATTAAGTGTGACTACAATTTGGCGAGAATCAAAGGTTAAGCAAACAAAAGGTTAAAAGTTTTAGCAAACACGTTATCCTTAAATAATGAATATCAATTTCAAAAATAACAATTTAAAAATCCATCACCTAAGTCTATGGCAGTTTCAGTGATAAATGGCGCTTAACAGCAAATGTTTGGAAACAATTGCTGGATATGACGTCACAACTAATGTCGTCTATTCTTTGGTATATTTGAAATTGATGCACCAAACCTTGATGCAAAAAATATCAGAGTACATTTTCTTTTTATAGAATAAAAAACTTCGCTAGAATTTAACAAACCTATATACCATTACAAAACATGATTTTTATTTTAAAAAACAATCGAAAATGCATATTTTAAAATACATGTTTTGTCTGAGTTCTGCAAATTTATTGCGAGAAATTCTTGAAACCCTTTATGGGTTTTTACGTAATTGAAGAATTAACGTCACCGTATCAGAAGTTGCATTGAATCGCAAATAAAGAACAATCCTGTTGTTTGCAAGCAGTTATCTTTAAGATTATTTTCATCTTGTTGTTTGCTGATTTTGGACTCCATTTTTTAATTCTACAAAAATGTGTCTTTGATATTTGCCAAAAACAGAAATAAGATTAAATTTTATTTTTTCCAGACAGAAATATTAGTTTGGGGGAAAAGTTATCCATTATTTTTTCGGTAGACGTCTGTAGTGATCGCTATCTCGTGAGGTATCTATCAAACAATTTCAGATTTATGCTCGTTGGAAAGGTGACATTGGACACTAAAATATCCTCTTGCGTTTTTTTGTTTGATTCATTCAGTTACGAGTACAAGGTTTTAAAAGTAGAAGACAACAAACAGAAAATTCGATACATTATCGTTTTTCTCTTGTAACGGCGAAAAAGATAGCCGGGTGGCTAAAATTGTGAAAGGTGTTTATCGTCCTATATAAGACTGTAACAACCAATTACGTACAATTTTTGTTTCGTCGATTCCGTTTGAGTATTTGGATGATAAAGATACACCTCGCATGGATACAACATCGTCGAGAATGTCTATAAAATATCAAAAATTATCAACCTTGACATCATGTCATAGCTTCGCACAAGACTTAAAAATCTACATGAAAACTGTTTTTAACCTTTTTACAAAGCGAATCTGAAAGAAGTTACAAAACGTTCACGTAAAAATAATGGATTTCTTTTTCCCCAAACTAATATTTTACCCAAAAATCGAAAATGCATCAATTCGCATGATGTGAAACTTTATTTTGATGAACACTCGTTTTGGAAATGTAATTTAAGACAGTGTGATCAACAAGCGGGACTTAAAAAAGACAACTGATTTGAAGGAAGCAATATTCCGTTTTTTTAGCTTTGAGATTCATCTACTGCTGGTGCAAGGAGTTGACGTCGATTAAATTTTATGAAAAGCAACTTGATTTATCAGATAAAACTTTTATAGAGTAGAACAATTACACGCGTGTCTTGGATATGGAGAATAAACCAAACAAAAAAGTAGGTTGACCAGATTGCATTGTGTAAATTGATGAAAGTTTGTTTACTAAGCGTAAAAATAATTGTGGTCGATTATTACCCGAACAGTGGGTGTTTGGTGGTATAGGTAGAGAAACATAAGATTCGTTTTCTGTCATTGTTGCTAACAGAACTGGCTCCACAATAAAAAAATAACAAAATTCTGGAAAACAGATGGTAGTTCTGGAATGCAGATGGTAGCACAATTATTCTGATAGTTGGAAAGGTTCTTCTTCTTCTTCAGCTTGTCAGATATGTGGCACCTCTGCATTGTTGCATTTTGTACCATGCTCCAAGCCCAATTTTTTCCTAGTTCCATTGTCTTGGGTCACCTACTTTGTTTATAAAGTCTGATAGGCCCTCAATGGAGTTTAGGTGTAACTCTTTAGGATATGGATTACCTAGAGTAGTGAATCTTGTAAGGGCAAGAGCATCACACTCATATAGGATATGATGAACTGATTCTACCCCTGCGTGGCATTTCCTACAAATTGGTTGCTGTTTAAAAAGTCCCATTGTATGAAGGTGTTTCCTGAAATGATAGTGCCCAGTAATGAAGCCTCCAATTGCTTGAGTCTTCAATCTTGGGAGTGTTGGAAAGGTTGCCAAACAAATAGAATAGAAAAAGAAGGATTTCTATATGATTAAGTTAAATACATTTTTATTGATCCTGATACAGGAGCTCATCCTTAAACAGTTGGGATAATGTGAGGTAGTGTAAATCGTGGAACAAGAGACGTTGTTTAGAATCTTATTGAGCAGAGTTCATATGGAGTTCATCGGGTCAAAGAAAATAGAGATTGTAGGTGTAGAAATTTAGGTGTAGATTGGCGCGGCATTTAAAAAACCGCCAAAAATGCAGCTGCTTTGTGGCGTTAATACGTAAATAGTAGATTTATTGCGAGAAATTCTTGAAACACTTAATACTGTACCGCGCTTCGGGGCTCGTGTTGATTGAGAGTTGAATAAAACAACCAGTTAATGTACACAAGACTTTTATTCGTAAAAATTCCAGCTGTAACAATCACAATTAATACAGCACAATTCGTCAGATACGATAAGAATCAGCTCAGACAGCTTCTCTAGCAGTTACCACTAATCGTCTTCACAAAACTGAAAAACTAACTCGCAAAGTTGCCAAATTTCTCGCCAAGTCGCCAAGTTTTTCGCCAAAACATCACCAAGTCACCAAATTATTAGAAAAACCGCTTTTAACGTACAACACTTCTAAATACCGCAATTTTTGCCCTAAATGTGAGTATTTCCGATCTTTCTGAGGTATTTTATGACAAATACAATTATTATTTTTTAAATTTGTAACAATACAATTTTTTTCTAACAATATCAATCGTCTCCAAAAAAGAAATCTATGATTAGCTACATTTAAAGGATAGACGACAAAAAATAAAAACTATTTGAAATTTTCTTGGTAATATTAAAGAAATGAAAAGGGATTAGAAATCTATCATAATGAAGGTAATATTCCAAAGAAAATGCATTTCTAGGAAAACTGATTTCAATAGCGTTCCTTAATAGCGTTCGTGATTGTTTTTCTAAGACATTATTCACTCGTTATTGCCTCTTTTTGAAACATAAAAGACGGAAATCTTTCACAGCATCTGAATAATCTTTTTAATAAATGAGGTCGTAGTTAGGACATTTCTTTAAGAAGCTTAATTTAGAGAATGAGTTGGTAGTTTGCCGCATAAGCAAAACAAAATTCATTAGTAAGCTAAGACAATAGTATCATCTACAGATATCTTTACGAGTCTCGTTGCTTATTACTAAACACTGGTATTTTATTGAATTTATTCATAATAATAAAAGTAAGTAGTTGTAGTTTGAAAACAATACAAAAAGAGGTTGTAGTTTGCATATAAATGTCGCTTAATGAGAGTAATTTTCGAATAATCTTACATAAATTAATAAACAGATTCAAATAAATATGTTCACAAACACGGTTTCTATCAGTTGTTAAATAACAATACGATTTAAGCGTAAAGTGTTTTGACTGAGATATTGACAATTAAATCCTGTGTTGGGAGAATTTGAAATAACTTTCTAAACAATCCAATAAATAAATTGCTTTATCGATAAAAAAAAATAGCATCCTCCTGCATATGTTAATAGAAATTTACCTTGTCCTCTCATTTCAATACATTGCAATATTAAAAACAAATTGTACAATATGCTTTTGAATCAAGAATTCTTAAATGAATAATAAAATAAAATTAGTTTGGGGAAAGAGAAATCCATTATTTTTACGTGAACTTTTTGTAACTTCTTTCAGATTGGCTTTGTAAAAAGGTTTAAAACAGTTTTCATGTAGATTTTTAGGTCTTGTGCGAAGTTACGACTGCTGACATGCTGTCAAGTTTGATCATTTTTGATATTTTATAGACATTCTCGACGATGTTGTATCCACGCGAGGTGCATCTTTAGCATCCAAATACCCAAACGGAATCGACGAAGCCAAAATGGTGCGTAACTGGTTGTTACAGTCATATATAGGACGATAAGCACCTTTCACAATTTTAGCCACCTGGTTAGAATTTTCGCCATTATAAAAGAAAAACTAAAATGTATCGAATTTTCTGTTTGCTGTCTTCTATTTTTAAAACCTTGTACTCATAACTGAATGAATCAAATAAAAAACCGCAAGAGAATATTTTAGTGTAAAATGTCACCTTTCCAATGAGCATAAATTTGAAATTGTTTGATAGATACTTCACGAGATAGCGATCACTACAGACGTCTACCGAAAAAATAATGGATAACTTTTTCCCCAAACTAATATTGTAATATTAAGTAGAGCTGGCTGTAATAAACTCTTTGTCAATTATTAAAATGAAATTGTGGAAGCGAAGATGAACAAAATCTATCCTCCGCCTTTCATCAAAAACTGGGATCGAATAAGAAACTTTCCACCATGATCGCTTCCCGATTCTATCAATTTTGTTGTAACTTAATTCAATTGTTTCAGAATTGATAGACAGATAATATCAAGGCAAACAGGAATACAAATGCAAATGATAGCTGCAAAATATTAACTACAGTTTTTTATATTTGAATTTTTTATTAATGACTTAATCAGTATAAAGCTAGATTTTATTTTAATATTACTATTAATTTTAAAGCATTTTTATTTATTTATATAAATTAATAACTAGATTTTACTATTAATTTTAAAGTATTTTTATGCAAATGCTGAGAATTCTAAACTGCCATTAAATTATGTAAAATTTTTAATAAAATAAATATTATGAATAAAGTAGATATAACAATTGAAATTCCTTAATTTATTACTTCCAAAACTCTTATATTTTGGCCCAATTTTTTTTAAAAGGTTAGGAAAAAATTATTGTATTCTGCACTGTGATATCACATGATTATTTAACAGGACACAGAAATTAGGATTAAAAAATATCAGGTCGCGCAAGCTTGATTAATGGGTTTATTTTAATTTCTTACGATAAACATTTTATTTGTTGTTGTTGTTAATGACACATGGCGACGCCAAGCCGCCCATCAGAGAGACTAGGCGAATGAAGTCAGAGAGGGAGCGTCTTCTGTTTTTTTAATAGAGCCCCCTTATTCGAAGGTGGAAGTACGACTTTTGGCTCATAGATGGCAGCACCACCTGAATCTTCAATTTAGAAATTGAAACCAGTGAAGACCCAAAGCCTGGCTCCAACTACCCCCCAGAGGTATTAATTTGTTATGGAAACATGGAGGACATTGCGAACCGACGGATTTAACATGCCCCAGTCGCCATCAGTGAACACGACGGATCTTCAGCTAAGTCGGGATTCGAACTCACTACCTTTCGGTAACTAGAACGACGCCCTAACCAACCAGGCCACAGCGGCCACATTTTATTTAGATGCTATAACAAAATCACAATCATAAAAAAAAAAATGCTAAAATGTGTGTGATTCTAGGGAGAAAAAAAGCGAAATTTCTATGAAAATAATATAAGTGAAAATCATATAAATTATGAATTATTGTCTACATTTTATTGTATGTACACAGTTTTCATAAATTTCGCTCATTTATTGATTATTAAGAACTTGCTTCAGTAATTTATGTATTTTTCACTTTTTCTGGAAAAATTTCATACAGAAATAAATTTTGTATATAGCTCGATGGAAAGACCAAAATATTAGGTTGGGGAAAAAGTTATCCATTATTTTTTCGGTAGACTTCTGTAGTGATCGATATCTCGTGAGGTATCTATCAAACAATTTCAAATTTATGCTCATTAGAAAGGTGACATTGGACACTAAAATATCCTCTTGCGGTTTTTTGTTTGATTCATTCAGTGACGAGTACAAGGTTTTAAAAATGGAAGACAACAAACAGAAAATTCGATACATTTTAGTTTTTCTTTTATAATGGCGAAAATACTAACCAAGTGGCTAAAATTGTGAAA
Organism: Latrodectus geometricus; assembly: GCA_026290005.1. Lineage (NCBI taxonomy): Eukaryota > Metazoa > Arthropoda > Arachnida > Araneae > Theridiidae > Latrodectus > Latrodectus geometricus. The sequence goes on along the minus strand of JAPDSC010081075.1, from coordinate 554,119 downwards.
GGTGTTTATCGTCCTATATAAGACTGTGACAACCAGTTACGCACAATTTTGGTTTCGTCGATTCCGTTTGGGTATTTGGATGCTAAAGATGCACCTCGCATGGATACAACATCGTCGAGAATGTCTATAAAATATCAAAAATGATCAAACTTGACAGCATGTCAGCAGTCGTAATTTCGCACAAGACCTAAAAATCTACATGAAAACTGTTTTAAATATTTTTACAAAGCGAATTTGAAAGAAGTTACAAAAAGTTCAGGTAAAAATAATGGATTTCTTTTTTCCCAAACTAATATTATATAATTCATTTAAAAAAGCAATCATATAATTTCAAAATTTTTCCAAAATATTATAAGACAAAAACATGCGGAGCAAACATAGCAGATGTTTGTGAGTGATTAAGCAGCTGCAGCCCAAATGAAAATCAAGCAGATGTTTAGACGTTTTTCCAATCTAGAAGAATGATGGGCAATGGTATTGTCATCTGAAAATAACATTTCTAAATATACCTTCTGGAAGGTTTACAGAATGTATGTTATTCAGTAATATTTGCTCGAATAAGAAAAAAATGGCAACAAAGAAAGGCAATAAGTTTATTTTAAATGAAATTTCATAGCATAATATCACAATACAAGTCTTTCACATTATAACTATACATTACAATTATATTCATAACAAATGCATAATATAAATGACAGCTTGTTACTTGAAAAATACTATATTTATATTTTGTTACTGACTATGCAGTATTATAAATGGCAAAAAAAGTAGCAATCACATGCATTCTAAGTCAAGAATTTTTAATTTAAAACAAAAATGTTTCTTAATTTTCATTAAACATTACATAACACAAGTTATAGGTTTAGATAAATTATATATATATATATATATATATATATATATATATATATATATATATATATATATATATATATAAATGAATGTTAATGCATGGAAATTATTGAAGGTTACTGGTTCTTATCTAACTTTAAACATATATTATACAACTATTCCCTTTCCACAATTAAAATGAAAAAGAAAACAAAACTACTAAAAAATAAAAAAAAATTAACCCTTCTTTGCATGATTTTTTTTTTATTTATTGGTGAAATAAATCAAGTCGATATAATTCGTGTTCAAAATTAAAGGAAAAATGGTTAAAAAAAATCTTAGTATATATTTATAGTATCAATTTAGCAAAAAACAATATGCTAAAAATTTCCATCATCATCCAAAGTTAGATCATTCGCTTAGTACTAAATAGAAATAAAAGAGGAAAATAACACGCGTTACAAATTTTTCTTCCACTCATTTTTAATTTTTTAGCAATAGAAACTCTAATATAATAAAACAAAATTATAAACGAAATCATACGTTTATTGCAACTACAACAAACAGCGGAATGAGACAACTTTAAGCACTGATAATGACACTTGTTTATTTTTGACAGCTATGTTTCTTTTTATGCAATGGACATTAAACACGATCAACTTAAAGTGAACTTGTTCTTTTATATAATTTTTGGGCATTATAGGTTATGATGGAAATTTCCACCACTATGCAAAGAAGGGTTAAAGTTAAAAACTAATAGAGTCAAGTTAAAATCTTAAAAAATAAGTACACATTAAAAGAAAATTAAAATATGACATATAAATAAATAGTTGGAAAGATTTTCCTTTGTTGGCATAAGGCATAACTTTGTACTTCATCCGTCTGGATTCAAGCAAAAGTCAAAATTCAAAAGCATTATGACACAAAAACTTATTAAAGCAACTTAGTACTGTTAGAAAACAGTAAACTATTGTTCATATTTCTAATGTATTTCCTATGCTTCTTTAAATTCAATATCGGAAGATAAATTATTCTTGCTCCTATTTTTTTAAAAGAGGAAAAAATAAAAATGAAACGTAGGTAGATACTTGCTTTTATCCGAGTAAAATCTATATCTGAAATCCATATTATACGAAATTTAATAGTGATTATTATTTTATTTTTTTTACTAAATTGTTAAGCTTAAATTGTGTGTATGATTTACTACTTAAGATCATACATCACAATGTACGTATCGCTATTTAAGAATGATTAGACTTTTGCCTGAATGCCGAAGACAAATGCACAATTTATTTCTAATTATTTTAGCACGCAGTATCCCAAATAAAAATGAAAATAGTAGAAAAAACTGAATTTAAACTAAATAATGAATCAAAGATAATGATTTTTTTAAAAATGTAACATACATATTCTGTAGAAATGCACAAAAATTTTGACATTACATGACTCTTTCAGATAAATTATTTTTATTAACTTTTTAAGGCATATAATGGTTTGAAAATATATTAATTTAATACTTGTATATATTTTACTTTAAAATACATTCATTTTCATTTATTATTAGCAATGCATTTTTAAAATATATCAGAGACAAGAAAAGGATATTAAATAAAAGGATTAAATAGATACCGAATTATCAGAAAATACAACACAATCTTTATAAAAGTTTAAAAAAAATGTATATTAGATACTTTATAACAGAATCAATGTATAAGATACTGTATATAGAATAATTCAGTAAGCAATTTGTATTTCCAAACTATAATAGATAAAACTAAGAATTTTTTTAAAGCTTAGACTTTCAAAATAACCAATATGATAATTTCTTTTAACTTTATAGCATTGGAACAACTTTGATAATTCCCCAAAAATTATGCGCCAAATCTGACACTCTTTACGGACTTTTTAGGGTTGCTGTTTCTTATTTTGGTGTTACCAATTTAGGTTTTTTCAACTTTTAGGTATTTTCATGTATTTTGTACCATTTTTTTTAAGTTTTTTTATTTTTTAAGTTTTTTTTTTTTTTTTTTTTTTTTTAAGTTTTTTATCTATTAATTATTTGTATTTACCGAGAATCCATCTTGGCGAGTGAAAAAAATCGTCAAAAACAGGTATTATGGTTGGTGAGGGAAAAAAAAGTCACCAAATTTCCGATTTGGGGGGGTTTATCAAAGTAGTTCCATAGCGTTAAATTGAGGTACCTAAGTTTAGGGATTTAAAGGTATGTTTTAAATATTTTCTCTTAGTGCTATTTACAGGAATTTTCTTTAAACATAATGAAAAACAAAACAAATTAAAAGTTTTTAAAATATATACTCCAATAAAAAGTTAAATATACAAAACTTTGATTTTATAAACCAATGTAAATGATCTTATCTCTAAATGTAATTATCATTTTCATTAATGACTCTAGAAAAATGTCTTTTAATAATAAGTAGAAATAAAGTACTTTTTTCAGATGAAATACATAAAATTTTCTTCAGAAGACCATTAAGAAACAAGTCGTATTGAGAGACATTATTATCCATAGAGGAGTTATTAAACAAGATAACAATACTTGTTATAAAAATCTGATTATTTTACTTAAAGCACTAATACTTACCTAAATTTCACAGAACCAAATTTATTTCTATTAACAATTTATTCAAGAAAAATGTTTAAAAGCAATACAAAATAATTTAAGTTACTTAAATCTGAGTCAAATGTTTAAATTTTGTTAGGCTTATTGGCTCTAAATAAAAGTAAATTCAGTTACAAAAAGTATTAAGACATTTTTGTTTCTTACTTTTCTTTTTTTTTCGATTTTGTAGTCTTTTTTTTCACTAGTATTTTTTATGACAAGATTTAAATATGATACAATTTGTGAATAAATAATTTTCCTTACATTTTCAGTTAAACATCGGACAAACTAGAGGCGAAATTTTCTAATTATGAAAATTAATCAAATTATAATACAGTTGTGCTCTTAATTTTTATAGTATAAACTGCTTGTTTTGCATTACAAAAATTAATGAAATTTAAAAAAATACACCATAAAAGAATATACTGTGCAAATATCTTTCATTTAATATGATGAAAATAATATGTAATAAATTAATTTGCATAAATGTTTCCAAATTATAAATGTATTGATGCTTACATTAAGATATTATTCATTTAAAAATGAAGAAAAATATTTTAATCAAAATAACTAAAACTCTTTTGAATAATAGCCATTGAGAACAATAATTCTATCACATGCAAAAACACTTTTATTTAATCTAAATATTTGAAGAATAGAAGTTAAACAATGAATTCTGTTTTTCTTTGAGATAAAAATATGAAATATTTGTAATAGATTAATTTTTTAGTAAATTAGACAACAAATTTTTTTCATTGAAAATTATTTTTAATATAGCAAATTTTCTAATTTTGGAATTTTCCAAAAATTACTTAATTTTTACATTTTTATAAAGAAAAAACAATATGAAAATACTATAATATAGGGAAATATGAAACTGCAATACGTATCATTATATCAATTATGTAAATTTATAGCATCATAAAAAGAAAGATTAATGTAAAATTGCTTTTTCAAATAAAACAGTCTCTTATCAGGAAATATATATAAAATATAGAAAATAAGATAAAAGTAATATATACAAATACAATTGCCAACTGAATCCTTCACTTTATTTTAAAAAATGTTACATGAAATAAAACGTGTTATAATTATATAGTCCTAAAACGTTGAGAAAAGTTATGGCACAGGAAATTTTTAAATGAAATATCTTTACAAAACTTTTCATATGAAATAATTTGTATTTCATAGAAATATCTTTCAACATTTATTAGTGTATAATAAATATAATAAAAATATTCATTTCCAAAAACTTCACAGGCATTCCATCATGCTGATTCGACATCTCAAAAAATTCACAAACATACACACACAAAATAAACATTCTCTTTTACAAATGTATTTGTGCAAACATGCACATTTTTAAAAATAGCAAATGAACTAATATATAAACTTTTATATTAAAGTGGTATTTTCGAAAAATTACCACACATTATAACTCAAAATGTTTAACTCTAAGTAGAAATATAAATTAACAATCAAAAATAAGAATATGCTAACTCATTCATACTTTCAAAAATACTATTGTAAGATATGAGAAATTTAACATGCATTTATATAATCCAATAAGATGTATAAATTCCATAAGGCAAAATATTCTTCAGTAATTTCCCTTAATCTGAGCTGCTGCTACTACTACTGCTCCAACCTCCCCATCCACTTTTATGCTTATGTTTGAACATCTTTTTGGGCTTCATCGCTTTACCAATCTAAAATTATAATCTCTTTGTTTAAACTACTATTTTAAAGTAAAAATATACAATAAAATTATCTATTGTGCATGTGAACCCTTTAAACTTTCTTTTATTTATTAGCATAAAGCACTGAAATAAATATATAAATAAACTACTAATAAATATAAGTAAAGGAATAGTAAAATTCAATTGCCAAATTACTAATACTATCTGATGATTATTGCTGAACAGTTCATAATTTTATAGAAAAAGCACTAAAAGAAATACAAAAATTAATAAAAATAGAATTTTTTTTGGCTTAGAATATTACAACTATTTTAAATTGAAATACTTAGTGTTAAATTCAAGATTTATCAGTTATTAAATATCTTCACAAAAGTTTACATTTTATAAATGTAAACTTTTGCCAAGATATTAAGTTTACATTTGCTAAGATTTATGAAAGATACTTTCTTAAATAAAAATTGCTGAAGGATATAACAATTTAAACTCACACCTGAATCACAGAAATTTAAAAAGAAAAAAACTAAAAACTTTTGTCAGCATATAATTAATATAACACAAGTTTAATATTAATCAACATACTAATTTAAAATAAAACAAGTTCACTATATATCGACATATCAATATGTATTGACACATATTGACATGTCAATATATATTGAGCTTCTCAATTATAATATGGTGAGTCCATAAGGAATTTCAAACATTTTATTGAATACATATTTTATTGACTTAAATGCTTCATTATAGCTGGTTAATACACAGAGAAAAACAATGTCCTTAATTTTCATTCTTTAAAAAAATAATGTATTTACACAGTTTTCATTGTGTTGCCAAAAGTGTTTCAATAGTTTTTAAATTAAAATAGTTTCCAAGTAAGATTTACTTTTTTCCACGAGATAAAAATCAGCACAAAAGCTTCATAAATCTACATTTTTTTATTATTTTTCAACTCCTTCCTTAAATAACAAAATTTTTTTCATATAAATTTCGAGCACTTTTACATTTATCATATTTTTAGATATTACTTAAATTAAAAATATACATAATTACAAATTTCTTCCAATATATAATACTTACTGGACTTTTGCTAAGCATATAAGCACCAGCTAATGCGGCAGCTCCCCCAGCCATAGCACCACCAATAGGAATTCCACTACTACTTGAATGCTGCAAAAAAGGTTTTATTTCTCAACAAAGAAAGTGTTCAGTTAAATTTAATTTTTAAACAAATTTTACATAACATAGGTATTTGTAAATGTATTAATACATATGAAAATATTTTCCTCATTCTAGAAACTAAAAAATCATATTATTTATATGATAATCATTTCATTACTTAGTAAAATAAACACCAGTTAAATTCTCAGTTTATGATGAGTATTTAAAAAAAAAAAACTAATAAATGTAAATTTAAACAGAACAAATAAAGGCACTATTTTGTTTCGACTTTTACTTTGTGACTTGTAAAACTTAATTTATGCAACTCAAAATCCAGAGAGTAATTTATAAAAATTGTCATCAATTTAATTTGAAATAATCCTTAATTCTAAAAATATCGAGTATTATGTATAAAGAATTATTTCTAAATATTTCAAAGTCTCTTTCACTAATGAAATTCAAGAATGGCCGAAATTTAGATAATATACGTTAATAAGTATAACTACAAAAAGTTAAAGTATTGTTAGTTCCAAAAGACTGGCCACATCAATGTAAATACCATCCTTAGTTTTAAAAAATTTTTTTTTAAAATTGCCCACAAATGATCATATTATATTACATAGCAAAAAGCACTGGCCTGAGCATCACTCGTCAAATTTTGAACCATATCTCATAAAATATTGTCCATCAATTAGGGAATATACATAAAATAAAGAAATAACCAAGAAACAAATTATAAAAAAACAATTAAACTACTGATTAATTAATTCATATTAACTTACTAAAAATATTCACATGCAAAATATTCATTTAATAAAAAATATTGCAACAATAAGATATTAAATAAAATATTTGGTTGTGATAACAAAAACAATTACAGCAAATCATATATCATATGAAACTTTTAAATTCTCATTCTGTATTATCCAAATTAAATTATTCAGGAAATATTGATCTCATTAGAACCTAAATAGTTCAAATCTCTTAAATACACATACAGCTTCTTAATATATTATCTTTTTATCAGCACATAGAATTTCAGAATTTTTCATTGATTTTTTATTTTGGAAACCATAATAAAAATTTTATTTTTTTAAGTACATATAAATGTGGGCTAAGGAAAAATGCTGAACTGCTTTAAATGTCACACATAAAGGCATTGGTATTTTTGATGGAAATAAAAGCATTTGTATTTTAATGCTAATTAAATATCTAAATTGAAAAGGAAGATATCTTTTTCAGTACTATTCTATTAGTTTGGGGGAAAAGAAATCCATTATTTTTACGTGAACTTTAAAACAGCTTTCATGTAGATCTTTAGGTCTTGCGCGTTACAACTGCTGACATGCGGTTAACTACGATCCTTTTTGATATTTTATAGACATTTTCGACGATACTGTATCCACATGCAAGGTGCATCTCTAACATCAAAAATACCCGAACAGAATCGACGAAACAAATATTGTACGTGACTGGTTGTTACACTCTTATATAGGACGATAAACACCTTTCACAATTTTAGCCACCCAGCTATCTTTTTCGCCATTACAAGACAAAAACGAAAATGTATCGAATTTTCTGTTTGTTGTCTTCCATTTTTAAAACCTTGTACTCGTCACTGAATGAATCAAACAAAAAACCGCAAGAGGATATTTTACTGTCCAATGTCCCCTTTTTAACGATCATAAATCTGAAATTGTTTGATAGATACCTCACGAGATATCGATCACTACAGACGTCTACCGAAAAAATAATGGATTACTTTTTCCCCAACCTAATATTTTGCCCATTCAAATTTTGCCATGTTAAAATTTAATTAAGAACTATTAGAAAAATATATATAATAGGTAAAAACAGATAACAGCCACACTATATGTGGCTTTTGTTTCACTTGGTACTAACATTTGGTGACATGATCACCTGCACTAGCAAAATAAAAAAGTATCCCACTTTATTGTAAATTTCTTCAACAAAAGCATATTTCTTTATTAAGAAACTTATAATGAAAGAAACTTATAATAAAATACTGGGCATTTCTTTAAAAATCCAAAACTCCAGCAGATTATTGTTAGAATGAAAGCTTAATTCCAACAAATTCATACTCACCCCATGTTTGTTACCTCCCACAACATTTCCCAGTAAAGATGCTCCTAAGCCTGTTCCTAAACCTGCTCCCATAATTCCATGACCATGCTTATTCTTCTTCTTCTTGTGTTTACCTCCCATCAAGGCAGAGCCAGCTGCTCCAGCTAAAGCAGCTACTCCAGCTGTACCCAAAGAGGCAAGCATACCACCACCTTCACTCTTTTTATCTTGGTCCTTCGAAAATAACATTTAATAGAATGTAGTTTAAAAATTAAATTCACATAAAAGTTTATAGCATCAATGATGAGATTTAAAAATAATCGGTTGAAAATAATTTTTTAAAATGCAATAGCAAGAATTTGCAACAATCATGTTGAAAATGTCTCAAGAAATAAATTAGCCTTTTTAGCTCTTTTCCAAAACAAGAAAATTGAGCTGATGCAGCAAAAGATTTATGTTTTAGGTGTATACATAAAAAGTTATATAAAAAAGTAAAACAGTAATCATTTATGTATATCACAAATGATTTGGCGACCAAATTTATTTGTTGCGATAAAATCACGTTTTTTGAAAAAAAAAACTAAGTTTAAGTAAACTAGGTTTAAAGTATACTCAGAAACATAATGAATGTTGTGAGAAGCAAGCATATTAATGTTGAAACAGATACCAGAGGACAAACCTTTCAGCTTGGCTATTACTTGTAGGAATTAATACTTCAGTATTTTATTTTTTATCAATACTCATTTGCTGTAAACACATTAAAATAAAAATAATGAACACTTTTAAAACAATTTACTTCTTGATTTAATTTTTAAGAGTGGGCAAAATAAATTAAAAAATGAAGAATTTATTTTTGAAAAATTTATAGTAAGCATTTCTCAAATAGAAGTTCAAAATCAGTACAAGACTCTAAGTAAAATTTCTTTATTTGCTAAGTACAAATAAAAACAGCCCATCTCTTGATTTAATAATAAATAGAATATAAAGCTATTGAGTTCATAATAAATGCATTCATTTCTGGCTAATGTATTCATTAAAAGAAACAAACAGGTGCCCTAGAATCAACATAAGTCTTAAACTATAAGAACACCTTTGTATAATTATTCAGGGGTAGGAGTACTGAAATTTTTTTTTCAGGACAATATTTTCAAGAAATACCAGGACATTTTTCAATAATTAAATAAAACTGTTATTACTTTTACATACTAATTTCTGTATTATGAATAAAACACATTTTAGAAAGGAATATACCATTAAATAAATTCTGAGATTTTAATTTTTAATACAAAAATATGAAAAATGATACAGAAATTTAAACTTTTTATACTGAACATTTTCCAAAAACTAATAAGTTACATGATAAATACTTTATATTACAGTAAACTTATATGTATAACTAATAATGTTCATTTTGAATTGGATGCATTAGCATTTAATTCTGATAATTTAATACTGCTCTTTTTGAACTAATCATTCACAGATCCAGTCTCTGCATTAGCAGCAGATAGCATCATTTGTCCAACTTTCACATCACTCATTATCATCACTAATAGCGCGTGCTATTTTTTTATATGCATCATCCAAAAGTTTTTGAGCTGCACACTTATTATGAAGCAAATTTTTCTTTTTTTTCTCAAGTTCATAAATTTTTCTAACAAGTGCGATTTTTTAAACTTTTTTTCACAAGTACCTTTTATGTCTTCCTCCTCCTTTCTTTTCTTCTCTAATTGTGTTGCTTCTTTTGATTTTTGAATATATGATGCATATTCTGCATGAGATTTCTGAATATAATGCATAATTTCTTTGGTATATTGAATGGAGGAAACAGAATTACCATGCATTCCAATAACATCATGACAAAAGAGTGAATTTGAACTGTTAATTCCGATAAAGAAGCTCTCTCCTTTGTCACAACAGAGAATTGTTAGTCGAAAAAAACCTCTTTTTGGTTGTGAATTTAAATTTAATAATGACAGACATGCTTTAATAACTCTAGAAAGAGTAGGATATTTTATATAACCACCAGCATCTTTTATATTAAAAATTGTATTCCAATATTTATATCATTATCGTTATCAGATTTTCGATCATTATCATAATCATTCATAAGCAAAGTCGCATCTTCACACATGTAAAGAATCCACTCTTCATTCATCTTATAAAAGTCTGAAGAAGTTTTATTCACATGTTGAATTAATCTGCTAAATGAACTACTAGACTCTTCCTTTTTTTCTATTATAAGGAGACAAACACTGGAAATCTAAGAGTAAAGGATTTGTTATAGAAATTTTTTGAAGCAAATGCTAAGAAGTTGCTATGCAGCAACTTCTGACACTTTGTAGAAATGTTTTATCCATAAGCTTTCCCCATATTGCTGTTGCACCATGACCTATTTCAATCTTGTTTTAAAGTTTAATAAATTTTTTCCTGAATCAACATTAATTTAAAGCAACTTTACTCCATTTTTTCACAGATTTCTTTGGGATTTAAAAATTTAAACATGATACTGTGAACAAGTTCATTTAACTTACTGTACATCACATGTAATAAAGATTCGACTTTTTGCATAAGAAGTAAATATGGTTCAAAAGTTTTACAAAAAATGAAACAAAATGCCGATATGCCAGAGTCTTAAGTCTTTCACATGTTTTATAATCCAAAGATGTCTATCAGAAAGAGGATATTTTGACTCTTTAGGTATGTTAACAATAAAATATTCTTTTAGAACATCATATTGCTTATCGATTCTCTCACAAACTGGGTCAGTTTGTGTTCAAAGTTAATCAACTTCTCTCAACCTGACGAAAAAAATTAAGTCTAGCAAAGGTTTCTTCCAGTATTTCCAACTGTAAGGAATGATAATCTTCCCTTCTTGCAGGAGATAGTTTGAAAAATTGATGAATATCTACTGCAAATTTATCAATAATACAATCAATTTTATCAATACCCTTAAGTAGTGCTCCATGGATCATGTGTAAGCAACATGCACACAAATCAATTAGTAATGGTAAACTTTGCTCTTACTCAATTCACTATTTGTTTAAAACAGCTAAATTAACTCTTGATCCCTCCATTGACAACTGCATTAAATTTTCTAAATTCAAACTATTATATTCAATAAAATTTAATAAATTTTTTACAATTTTATTGTCTTTAGCATGTTTTAAAAATTGTGATTCGAGGTAGCAAATGACATTTTTTCCTTGTTTATCAGACCAATATGAGATGTAAATATCTGTTTCTTTGTTTTGTAGTTTCATTGAAAAGTAAAACAAAATATGAAGTGCCGATATTCCTAAACAAAAGAGTTTTAAAATAGAGAGCTAGTGCAAAATTAATCATATACCTGACTTTTTTTGTTAAATAATTCAAGGTTTTTGGCTACGGAGGAATCATCAAAAATTTCTCCGTAAATATTAGCTAAATCTTTCAAAGATGAAAAAGAGTAATTATTTTTTATTGCCACCAAAACTAAAATGGTTTCACCTTTAATGGTTTTCTCTGATGTCGTTTTGGGAAGCCATGATTAGATATTCACTACCACAGTTGATGTCAAGAATTCAGAAGAAGTTGATGACTTGATAGTAAATAGTGTTTGATTCTTGTAAGAGATCACAGTTTTTTTTGTGTTTTAATCCATCTGCATGAGCAAGCACTTGTCTAAAACCCATATTTAAAACACTGAATTTGCTTTTGCATACGGAGCACTCCGCAGAATGAACATCATCAACACTTCGGCACAATGTCTTAATTATGCATGTATTCCCATCTTGCAGTTCCAATCATTTATTGGAAAATTTCATTTTCCTTGGCATTTTGAAAAGAAAATTGTTTTCACAAAATAAATTCTAGACTTGCTAATTCTAACTTGTTCTTCAAAACACCCATCAAAATCTTTTAAAATGGCGCGTTAAGTATTTCACGCATGCGCATAAACATAGGCAAATAATTCTTACAATTACACCATCATTATAAATAGTTGTATAAATACTAAAAATAAAATATTTTGACTGTAACGGCAGAAAATAGAATTTAATGGTTAACCCAAACCTAAATTTTTTTGGTGTCAGACATTCGTGACCAATGGCCAAATATGAGGCGGAGACAAATGTTAGGCTACCCTATTTCCTGTTTGAAAGAGAACAAAAAAGGGGAAAAGAATTTCTCTTTCTTTTTGCATAGAAAGCAGTTGAAAGAAAAATATATTCCACAGGAAAAAAAATTTACTGCTGAAAAACATAAAATTATTTATTAAAATTAAACTTTCAAAGCAATATAATAAAAAATTAAGGAATTCCAGGATTTATTTCGCAAAATAAGGACATTTCAGGACGTTTTTTTAAAAAATCAAGAATTTAAGGAATATCAGGACAACTCTGAGCCCTGTATTATACAAGTTTTATAGTATACAATTTTGATATGCGATTTATGTGGGATGCTAATCACAAAATATGCACAAGATACAATGCCAGGTACTGGACAAAATATAAATTTCTATTTATATTCTTACTGCAAATAAATATTTGTATTCATTTCTGTAAAAGTTGTACACCTATTTTCTATAAAATTTGCATAATTGAAAACTTAATAGAAAAGCAGGCAATACATATGATTTGCTTCTGAACCAGATGCATTATTATTACTTAATCGTGTATTGCTAATTTTTGGCTTTTTACTTCTTTTTGGGTGGCGAATATTAAAATGAAAATCAAGAACAATTGTTATTGACAATCAATGAAGTGAATTGCATTTGTTGTATCAAAATAATGAATAACATAAAGAATTTGAAAGGGACAACTAACAATCTTGCAAATTTAGAGAAACAAATAAAGACCTATTTATATAAATTAAAGAGAAATTGATAATTAACAATTGAATGCAATAATCTTGAATATTATTTTAAAAATAGTACATACATATAAGCATCAACACAAATTTTTAAGCTGGTTGAAATTCAAATAAATCTCTTTAGAATTAGAAAATATCTTTTTCTAATTATAAATACACTTTTCATAATTAGTAAAAGAAATTTTCTAACTATAGATTAAGCACTGATTCTACTTAAGTTTTGCCGCAAAATTAGCTGCATTGAGGCTAATATGTAAGTACCTTGGAAAAAATATGGCATTTTATACTAGCATACAAAAATAATGTGAAACAACATAAAAGGAATAACCTAATAATACATATATTTGAAAAGAATTGTAATCCATTGTATAAAATGAAAGTGTTTTACAATTTGGAACAAAAACATTATCAACAGTGATAAACTAAAATTTATTTTAAATCTGAAATTTTTTATTAACTTGGACTGGACAACAAACAAGAAAATATAAAATGTATAATTTAATGTTAAAATTAAACTTCTTTCATTAATCTTTTCTCTTTGAATTAAAATAAATTATAAAATAAATAATTCAAAAGATGTATTTCCTTTTAATAAATTCATAATTATTAAAATCAGTTTTTATATAAAAACAATAACAAGACACTGTTTCGTAATGGAAACATTCACACTTACTGGATATACAACAGAAGTTCCAGGATAAGGCCCAGGTTGGGATGGGTACTGGTTACCAGGATATCCCTGAGATGGGTAAGCATGAGACGGGTAAGCTCCAGATTGCTGAGGATATGAATTACTGCCTGGTGGTGGGCCATAGGGAGAAGGAGAAACTCTTCCTTGGGGTGGTGGCCCATATGGATATGAAGCACCAGAGGGTGGAGGCCCGTATCGAGAAGGAGATGTTCCTCCTTGTGGTGGTGGTGGGACATAAGGATTATAGGATGCTTGAGAATCATATGGATTAGCCATTGCACCAGGATACAAACCTCCATTAGGGCTAGTTGGAGAAGGACCAAATGTTGGATTTGTAGGATAAGGTAAAGAAGGATTATAAGGAGATGGTGGTCTACCAGCAGATGGAGGTGGCTGTAAAAGTACATAAAATAACTTTAAAAATACTACTTATAAACTATATGGCTTTTTAATTTTCCACTTAAACATATGGAATAAATACAAAAACATTTAGTAAATAAAAGTACATTGAAAATAAATTAATAAGTAAACACATTAAAAGATTAGAACTATTTCGTATGAATAACTTACACAATATATAATTTTATTTTATTTACACAAATCCCAAACAAAAAAAATCACTTGAGCCATTAGTTTTCTGGCACTCCCATTTCAAAAATGTCCTCATATTGAGAAAGTGCAATACAGATTAATAAATAATAATAGAAGTTTATTTTTTTAATTATATCACAGCAAAATTTAAATCATTCATAATAAAGTGATTTCTTGTTAAGAAAACACCATTCTAAATTTTTTCTTTCTACATTTTTTTCTTTTTTTTTAAATTAGTGATATGAATAATTGCATTTAATAAAATTGAAAAAAAA
>JAPDSC010081075.1:372691-405728 GCA_026290005.1 Latrodectus geometricus | reverse complement strand
ATAATATCTGACAATGAATATCCTAAAGTAGGGCTGCTGATTTCAGATATTCATTAGATTTTACAATGTTGGCACATAATTCAATATTTTAGAAATTTTTATTTATAATTCATACGTATATGTCACCAATGAATATACTGAACAATATATATATATATATATACATTTACACATATATTAATAATTATCGTGGATTTAAATTCCTAACTCATCTGTGTGCTAATTATACATATTGATATGAATATATATATATATATATATAAAAAAGTATTCTAAAGTAATTTAAAATAGAATATTCTAGGAACTAAATATGAATGCAATTTTCTACCGATAAAATTTATTCTAATCATAACGCAAAATAATATCTTTTTCAACGAGGAAAGGGAAATATTCCTCCATTCATATTCCTTTAATATATTCATTCATTTCGAAGCTGAGTCCTACACACTAACCTCAAATTCAATTCTCGACCATTCTTGATGAACAGAACGCAAGCCGGAAAGCGATGCCAAATATCCCCACTAAAAAGGGAATTTGCCAGAATGGTCCTCCAAAAATCCCGGACGGGGAAGAATAAGAAAGATCGAATGGAAAAGGGGGAGCAAGCGATTTCTGACTGAGTGGCAACCACCCCACCACTCGCACCGGCTATTTATTATTGCAGGAGGCACAGTTACTATATTTAGCTCGGAGAAGACGGATCGATAACTCCGGTGGAGCCACAGGTGGGGACCGACAACACAGCCTAGGATTCCTTCCCGGCCGCCCCTTGGCCCTCCCCACCAAATATACGTACCAGAAGAGCCTCACCTGTTGCACCCACGATTGCAACATCGTACATTCTTTCTTGTGCAGCAGCTGATGCGGGATGGAGTGGGCGCTGTTACTACTGTGATCCGAGGCCAACTCATCTGGAGGTGTAGACTGGTGAGTGGAAATGATTCTTACACCACTCCCATCCCCGACTCCAGCCCCCGTACGCGCCTGCTTATCTCAAAATCCTTACCGCATGTTTGCTAATTCTTTTTCCGCACCCTTCAGGTACCAGGGGTTGAATTCAGTTTCATACGACTTTTGTTTTTTCTTTTTTTGGAAAGTTGTCTCTTTAGTTGAAACATCTTCCCAAAATTCAAACGAGAACGAGACAACTTTTATAACCTATGCTAAGGCACGCATATATGTATGAAGTTTTTTTTACCTTCTGAGGAAAAGCGTTTTTGGATTTGAATTATGGCATTTACTTATTCCTGGATTCTTCTTTTGCTTTCTTTTTGTTAAAATAATCCTGATTTATAATTCCAGAAATGTACAGCATTCAATAGAAATTATTAATATTGCTTTCTTTTTAACTAAATATAATCCTTATGTGAGTTAAATCTATTAATTTTGTCTTACTTTATGTTATTCCAAAATCAAAAGAATGAAATATTCCCTTAATATTCTCTTTTAGATTACATATTAAAGTGATTCATACAATTATTATCCAAAAGTTAATCCCAAATGCAATACTTTTAATTAATACTAGCAAATCATTAAAAAAATTAGTGAGAAAATGTTTTTTCTCATATTTATTATCTTTACACTATTCACGGAAAACAGTCTATTACACAATATTGTAAAAATACTTATCCAGCTAATTTAAGAGAAAGAGAGAAACACTTTATAATAAAATACGTTTTATTGGATGTCTCAAATAATCTTAAAAATGAGAATATGATATTAAAAGATATGTTTTTTTTTCACATACATACTACATGTTAAAAACTGAGTTTAAATCTATTTTTTCTAATAGTTAGAGTCTAAACAACCGTTGATTTTAAAATATAATTTAAATTTAGTAATAATGGTAAAAAATAAAAATATTCTTTTTTTTAAAAAAACTTGATATCCCACATTGAAATAAAAGAATTATTGAATAAATAATAATATAAAAATATTTATTGAAAAGTTTTACATATCAACCGTAAAAAATATTTTTTATTTTACATGAATTTTAACTCAAGTTATTTGCATTTATCATTATGTTCTTTAAAAAAAACTATTCAATTTTCTTATCACCCAGTGAATAAAAATTATTAATTCAGAATAATACCTCAATTATATGGTATTTTTTAATTTATTCTAACAAAATTAGTGGCAATAATTTATCCATGTTTAAATCATATAAAATTTATACAAAACTTTCTATCTTTAGTGATTGATGAGGAGATAAAAAATTTAGCATAGAATACTGTCATCAGTAATTGTAAAATATTCTGCTTTATGAACTAACATATGAGATTCGGTGTTCAGGAAGTTCTTGAAAGTATTGAGAAAACGTTTAAAGAAATTTTCAAGAATAAAACAACTTAAAAACAGAGATCAGATTAAATTATAAAATTTATAAGTGCTATATTAATTAATAAGAATGAACAAAACATTTAAATCGTAAAAATTTTAAAAATATTTTAAAAAACAAAACTTCACTACTATAAAATGATTTTCTTTTATTTAATAGAAAAATTTATGCTTTGGATAAATTGTTAAATAAGAAAAATATAACCAAAGAAATTTAATAGTGTAAGTATGATTATCCAATGCGAGGAAAATTTAAATGAATGTTAATTTATTTAAAAAGGATTATATAACTTTTAATATATAGAAAACAATATATTAATGTTTCATAAAGATTGTGGAATCATTAAAGTTTTCTTTAATATGATCAACTTTTTAGTATATTTAGAAGAACTTGGTACTATTAACTTTTATTTATTGATTCAGAGTTAACGAAGTTATATCTCTCAAATATTTGCAATTTTTGTTTTTTTTTAAAAAAAAAAAAAAAAAAAAAAAAAGCCTACAAGACTTTTAGCAATAGTTTTATTAAGCAGTTGAAACTTAATTCGAAGAAATAAACAGTTTCAAATGAAATTTAAAAAAAAATTTCATTTGAAACTGTTTATTTAAATCTAACTACCATTTATGTGTGATTGCTAAATTACTCTTAGTATCTAATTATTGCATTTTTTTAGTTTTAAATTATCAAAACTTAGATTTTGTTTTTAAAATCACTTTGGTTATGTTTTATTTCAAATGTGAGTTTGTAATTAGTTAAGAGCCATTTATTTTAAAAAACGTGTTATATTTTTCATTTTTTATATAAGGATATCAGAGATTTGAAATTAATTAATCATTTAAATATAGCTACGATTACAAATTTTATAGAAGCATAAAGAGAAACGATTTGTTCCTTCAAAGATATGTGTTAATAACATACTTTTTATTTTAATTTAATGTTTCTGTAAATTTTATTAATTAAATTTTTGGCATTATTTTCATAATGTTAAATATGTTTCTATTTATACATTAAGTTTACTTCTCATTAACAGAAGTGTTAAAAATTGTATGAGATATTTAAAAACATAATATTTTGTTTAAAGACCACATGCCCTCTTTTATTAGAAAACGTAAGGTAAAGAATGTATGAAGTTCTAATAAAATTGGAAAAAACTGAATGTTGATTTTTAACAATAACACGCTTTTTTATAGCACCAAATTAAAGGATGCTAGGATACTATAGTCCCATTTACAAGTAAGAATCCACATAGTAGTAATGAATGACTTCAGTAATTTAAATATTGTTATTAACATGATAAATGTTACCAAGAAATATCAGAAGAGCAAACCTGTTAGTGGTTTAGTCTTAATTAGTCACTGAATAACCTAGAAAGAAAATATTTCTACCACAAATTAACTCATTTTTAAAATTCAAAAGAAAATAAAGAAAAATAATGACTGTTTAACGGTAGTTAATACAATAAAATTAGAATCCGCTGCATGTAGTTATACATAATTGCGTCTGTTATAGATTTTAATTTTATTCTAGAGTTTTAAGCACCGAAAAAGAGAATTACTCTAAACCATTTTTGTAATAATAAATGAGATTTTACGTGGATGAAAATACAAAAAAGTAACACTTGACATTAATTGACTGGTAACTCATTGTAAAGGGAATGAATACTATGGCAATAAAGGATTGACGAAAAAATTGATTATGTTGCTGAGTCCATAATACTTGTGGAATTGAAGGATTCTTTTCTTTTACAGTTAATAGGTACAGGATGCATTTAAGTTAACATGCAGCCAAGGATATTTCGAACGAAATTACCCACTCTTGTCACAGCTATTCAAACTAGAGATATGTTCTGTATCCATTGCTGAGTTCATTTATTTTTTTTTTGTAATCTAATTTATTTTAGTAAACTAAATAGGAATTTGGATTGAAATGTGAAAAGGATTACATAGAACCGATTACAAAAACTTAGAGATAATTTACATCTCAGTGCAATAAACTTATTAAATATATTGCGATGTATATTTGAATTATTTGACAGACTATGCTCCAGTATCCTTTTTAATATTTTCAGTGAAACTGTCAAAAACAATTATAATTCCATAAACTCCTATTTTACAAAATTATTTGCTTAAAAAATTTGTAATTCTTAGTAATTAAGTTTCATAAAAAATATAACCTATATTAATGAGAAAGGAAAACTACTAACTAGAAATTCTCAAATCAGCGATACGGAAATCCAGATGGTCATAATGCCCAAAAAAGAAAAATGTAATTCTTAGCTGCATTAAAATTGACATATTAAAAAAATTTATTTATTATTTTTTAATAATGTTCAAAAATCTTATAATTTTCTTAATAATTTACATATTTTTAAATAAGGTATTTTTAAAATGTAGATTGCAAAATTTTTAAACATTTTGCTTGATAAAAATGATTTTGTACATCAATAACTAAAAATTTATAACGAAGCATTTTTTTTATTTTATTAATTTACTTCAGAAGCAAACTCAATGAAGCAAACAACGAAAAAGAATATTCTGAGTAATGTGTTGAAGTTAAAGAAGAATGAAAATTTTATTCAAATTGTAGAATTCTGTTCTTAATGGTATCCTAATGTCGTAAGAATCTTCTTTTACCGTCTGATATTTAAGAGACTATCGTTTATAATCAATAAAACAGTCAGTTTGCCTTATACACATCTACATAATTTTCACATATTTTTCTTGGGAATTATCATAAAAATAATTTTTAATTCAAGCGATGCATGAGTTATTTCAACTTAAACTGTGAGCCTCACTATAAACTTAACTTTCAGAAATTACTCTACACAAGAATTTTGTATTAGAATCATTTCAAATATTTGAGCATTACCCAATTTTGCAATTTAAAGTGAAATATTAGAAAGGACATTGTTTGCAAATTTTTGTGCTTTCATTAGCATTCACTAAGACAACTTATCAAAGTCTGAGAATATTTTTTCGCAATGATGTTAGAATATATTTATAATTAAAAAATTGATTTTAAAATATACTTTTCATCATTTAGTATATTTCAAAGTCATTTTTTTTAAATGTCTTGTATCCATATTTTATAAAGTAAATATTTACGAATTTTAGCTTATATTGTATTATACACTATTTTCTAAGTAACTTAAAAATACATTCACGTAAAAATATATATATTTGAATTCACATTAGAATGAAAATATTGAATAATTTATTCGTCAAATTATTTTCGTAAAAATGTTTAGTAGTTAGAACAAAATAAATTTTCAATATAGAAACATTTTTCAACATCAAGTGTAATTATGTTGTAAATAGGAAAATTCTCTCTCTTAAGAGTGACTAAATGTAGAGTAAATGAATGAAGAATATTGTATATATGTTTTATACATTTTTATTAGATTAAATTTCTAAATATCGGCTTTCAAAATGAAATAAAAAAAAGTAATATTTCTAAAAATTGAGAAATTGAATTGAAAAAATGCAATTGTTTCTAAAATAACTAACATAAACCAGTAACAAATTAATGACAACAATCCTTAGCAACACTATTGCCTCATAGAAGACGATTAAATTGCCACAATAATTATTGAATTTTAATCGTTAAATTCTTCTAATCGTTAAACTCGCCAACATGGGAATCTTGGAGTTAAAATCCTCTTTTCTTAAGGAACTCAGTCGACTATTCAACTTTCCGTCAAATATAAAATAGAAGATTTCATCTCAATGCTTGAGTCGCAGGTTAGCTTTTGCATGTTACATAAACTAGAATAAACTTAATATTTCTCAAATTAATTCTGACAATCAGTTACTTATTGTTATTATTTTTGTATATTGTAATTAACTTCTACTTTTAGTGTAAACTCATAATCAATCATAAATATTAAATAGGATTTTTTAAAAAAAATAGTTCAGTTTAATTTTAATATATCTCTTTGCATTACATGAAAAAAATAATGAAAAATTTCGTTATTAGATATATGAAATACCTTTTTATCTTCTAAGATCAGTCATTCTTTTGAGTTTCATTAAATTATTAGCCATTTTTCTTATCATAAAAATATTTTTTATGAAAATTCAATAAATTTATCATCAGTTTTATCTATTATATAAAAAGTGAACACTATTACATGGTTGCAGTGAAAATAAATAAAATTTTTTGTCCATAACTGTATTTTATGTAATTTTTAAATTACGCATAAAAATCTATCTCCTTGAAATCTATTCTAAGATGTCTTTTTCAATATTAAGCTATTGCTCAAACCTAATAACTTAGAAGCCCTTTTTTAATCGTCCATTCAAAAATAATGACTGATATTATCTTAAAATTTGAAAACACATGTATGCCATTCAACATGTGAATTTTAGAACAAATTCAAATATTGAATGGCATACATGTAATATAGACTTAACATATAATATAGTCGTTTTAGTTTTCTAAAAATTACAAATAATTTAAAATATTAACTGTAAATCATTCCCAACTAATTATTCTTTGTATACATTTTTAAACTGCGTGTAGAAATATAAAAATTATTCTGTTCTTCGCAATGAGAGATTCTCTCGATTTAATTATTCATTTATCTCGGTTTCCAATACACGAGCCTCATACTAGTTCTCAGCAGATGCCAGAGATTTATTAACAGTTTTCAAATGAACGACTGAGCTCTCTATTAAATGATAATATCACACCAATTAATTTAGTTAACGCGGTGGCGATAAAACGAAACAGGAAATTACACATCAAACTCAGAGTGGGAGTTGCAGAATAATCTCCACGGCAGAGAAAGGGCGATGGGAAACTGTCTCAAGCAGATCTCCAAATTGAAACGCACATTCTGCTGCTAGATCCTCCTTTAGCTTCTCCTCGAATACATGGGGGTGGGTGCAAAAGGGGGGGGGGGTTCATCACCGCGGGTGATGGCAGCGGGAAAGGGATGATCTCAAATGAACTGAGAAATAGAAATTAAAGGGCCAAGAGGTTCTCTTTTGGCAGAGCGCGGATGGCTTATGAAATTTTCTGCTTCGGTTTTCTCTCTTCTTCGCTCGCTTCCCAAGATTTTCATTTCCTATCCTTGTCTCAATCTGTCGCTCAGAACGAAAAGGGGTGTAAAACGAAACAGAGTACATCCCTTCCCGAACGCAAGAGCGAGCATTTCGCCGAATGCCTTCGGGACATTTGCGGCCCTTCTGGTCTTTCTTCTCCTGCTCATTTAATGGCAGTCTGGACAGTATGTTGAAAAGTAGACAGAAATTAATTAAAGAAAACAAAATTGCTAAGAAGAAAACGGAGATCACATTTTTTCCCTCCAATGCAGGACTGATAATTAAAATGATCCCGAGGAAAAGATCACACAATTAATACTTGCAATTTTGGTTAGTATTAGCCACACAAAGAAGATATTTAGATTCATTTTTATCAGAACCAATGGAAATTCCTCTACTTTTTGATGAATTGCAAATCTTTTGAATAAAGGTCTTCCAAGGGTAACTTAAAAGTTATTTTTATGTAGAAATTAGTGTTATTAAATGTAAATATATAACATTAAAATATCATACACAATTATGCTTTAATTTCAATTAATTTCAATTTTGCTTCTCTTTGAAGGGTTCAATCTACGAGGTTTTATAAAATTTGTGCAAATAATTGTTAATTATAAAGAAATAATTAGAGACTGTACGATAGGTGCGATAAAAATTTTCACCTAAATTTATTTATTTTTTCTGTTGCAAAAAATCTAGGATTTTATTTCAAACAAATAAAAATACAGCGATTTTAATGATGTGAAGAATATTTTTTATTTTTATTCTGCGGATATTTAGTATTAGTTGAAAGGGAATACCACGATATTAATGAGATAAGAATTCATATACCTTAAGTGCATAACTCATGACAATTTACACAGCTACTCAAAACTACTATAACCATGTACATAATAAAGACATAGAACAAATAATACTCTGTATCATTTAAAGAACCCTTAAGCGTATTCCATATTTTCATCAAATGCACTTCTTTTTAATTAATGCCAAATGTGATTTAATGCTAGTTAAATTGTTCTTCATTCGTAAAGTATTTATTATTTAAAATTAAAAAAGTATTTATTATTTGAGTATTTATTATTTACATGAAAACTTTTGAATAAAATTTAAGGTCAATCAATACTTACGTAGTCACGTATGTAAGTTAGAATATAATTTGCAATAAAATTCAACATATCTCATCAAAATAGCAAGCATACTTTATAATTAATTTAAAAAATAAATAATTTATATATCCACATCCCACATTCAATGGATTTTTGTCAAAATTCAAGTACATTAAAAAAAACTTTTACAGTATTTTAAATATTCCTTCCTAAGATTATGCTTTACAAAAAACTGATATTAATAAAATATTAACTGTACAATACGATAGTATTCTATAGTTCATTCTTTATTTAATTGCATGTTTTAGAAGCTAACTATATTAAATATATTTAAAAAATAAAATAAAGAGTGTCAATGAAGATTTACAATGACAATCAGTCATCGTAAATTAACATCCAGCAGGAATATTATAAAGGTTAAAAAAAGATTCATCTATCAAGCTAATATAAAGATTGTTTCTCATTGTTCTTAAATTTTATTCGTTCATGTGATTTTAAATAAATTTTTATCAAATTTTTATTGTTATTAATAAAATTGAAATTTTAATTCTTTTCTTTTTGTCTTTGTTAAATTATAAATGATACATCCTTTTCTACCTACTTTTTTTTATTATGAAATACTCTTTGCAACAAGAATAAATTAAACTTGTATAACTCTGACAATAACTTAAAATATTAATTCTAACGAATTTGCAAATGATACACTACAATTGTGAATTGGCAGAACTCTGTACTAAAATATTCTGTTTAATTAAAATGATATCAAAATCGCAATAAACAGAAGAACATAATTAATCAAAGAATTTGGAGTCTGATGTTTATTCTGTGTATATTACGTTAGCCACTTTTCACACATGTGAAACCATCTTTCATTTTATTCTTACTATGATATTTATTTTATTTTAAGGAACCAAAATAAATAAACACATGGAACAACTTATTTTTAAGATAATTACTTTCGACGAAATTAAGAACAATTTATACTTAAGTTAATGTTTGAATGAAGTTTAAATTAATTATTTAATAATGTTCCAAATTGAAATAGGCGGTAGCATTTATATTTTTATTCGGAAAATATTCAATTTTAGAATAAATATGATGTTAAACCATATTTTCGTTCTTTTTGTGTCCAAAAATTTTCCTTAATATTTGTTTAAGTTCTCATTGAAAATTATCATAAATGTTTTCTGGGTGTTGGAGAATTTTTAGTGAATATTTGATATAGTTTTAAGCAATATTCAACATTTTTGAATTAAATATAAGATATGAATTTTTGACTTAATTAGCAGAAAATGCTTATAATATTATGATATAATTATCTATGAAACTTTATTAGAATACATTAATGATATTTACTCCATAAGAATGGGTTAATGAAAAAATATTCTTTATCACTCATTTAATAAATTTTGGCACTTTTCAGTCGGAACTCAAAAACGGCCTTCTCTAAAACGATATGTTGTAAAAATAGCTTCTCCTTTAAGAGAGATAAAAGGCAGGAAAACGAAGTACAGTGAGTGTTTCTTCAATCGGTTTCAGAAATTTCACAAAAATAACATTTAGTTTAGTGCATTTGTTTTGATTGAAATTTACCAGAACTGATTTCTTTAAATCTGACAATAATTATAAAGAGGTTTGGAAATTTTTAGACGTGAAAAGTTAATATCACTCATATATCAGCAGACTTACTGTTATAATTATACATTCGAATCGAAATTTTCTTACCATTTTAATTCTCCCACTCATGTAGTCAAATTATAAATTAACTATACTCTGTACATTCTTTTTGTTTGGTGATATTTAGTTTTTTTTTAATTAACAGTAAGCCTAATCAAAGCTTCAAATTCATGATGTTAAAATATTTTTTTAGACATTGGTAAATATTATATTCAATGGATTGGATGATGAAGCTGCAATATTTTGTATCTACTCGATTATGAATTTATTTTTTATATAAGGTAAATACAATAATATTTTACTAGAAAATTTAATTAAAATAAATTTTACAAACGTAAAAACTGATGTTAATTAAAAATACAACTTTTACTTAAAGAAAAATTTATTTTTTATATAATTTTGTTTAAAGGTATGCGACGAGGAGTAAAGGATTAGGAAAATAAAGCAGAAACAAATAAATAAAGATTATGTAAAATTTAAATATTGAAACGAAATGAAAAATCAAAGAATTTATGCATCACTTTTTTTCTTAATTTTTAAGCTTACCTTTTAAATTATTTTTCTATAAAATGTTTTCATTTAAATTTATATTTTACATTGCAGTTCTGAAATATTTTCACAATGTATTGAAATTTCAGTTTTAAATATAAGTTTGTATGTAGTTAATAATAACCTTTTTATAATATACAACATAGTATAACAGCAATAAAATAACCAAGATATACACCATATTTTCATCTATTAATTAAGCGAATTGTAAGAGAATTTTACTCTAATTCTTTAAAAAGATAAGAGACTTTTCTAAAAATCTTAAATCACAGTAGTTACCAAAATAAATTAACTAAAATTAGTATATGTATTTTATTTTACATACTTTTAAATTCTATGAAGCTAAATTTGCCTTTGATGATTAATTTGGAGAATGTTTTCACTAAATAAATTAAATAATTAATACTGATAATAAAAGTTGTTTTGGAAAAGTAAGGAATTGCAAGAAATTAGATTGGATTGAATTTAAAATTCTATTGTGAAATATGAACCAATAAATCAATATTTCAATTTACACATTTCATATTCAGTTTTACTAATATATATAACTATTTGAATGCTATTAACATAGCTTTCCGTAAAGTTCTTTAAAGTCATTTTTAAAGTAATCAGAACTTAACATTATTTTTAATTTATGATTAAATTATGTTATTTATTTAAAGTTATTTTAAATCAGTAAGATAATAACTTGAATAAAACTTATTACCTTCATACTTTAGCTATATCCATGCAAATAAAATAATTTATTGTTTCAAGATATATCTTGCAAAGAATTCTCCAAAAAAATGTATTTATTTTGATACTTTATAATTTTGGTATTTTCCAAAAGAGAATTATAAAACCTTTTTTCCTATAAATACTTTTTCTAAGTATATAAAGCTTCGTTTGATGAAGATTTTTTATTTATAATTTATTATATTATCATTATTAAAAAATTATTAATGTTATGACGTAAAGATGTTTGTTTTTAAATATTCAAATAGCTTATGTTAAATATATTTGAATTCAAGAATATATTTACATTACACTGAAATATATTTACATTACAAGAATATATTTACATTACATTGAAATACACTGAAGTAGAGTGATAAGAGAGTTTTTTAAAATTTAAGTTATTGATCAGATTCAAAACAGTCTAAAATTAATGCTATATCATTTCTATTAATTTTCTTAAACTGTTTCGAATTTGAATGTACAAATGTTGATATTTCTATGTGGAAATTCTTTTGTTCTAAATTGTTATTTAGTCTTCAATATTATTAAAACCAAAAAAATTCATTCAAAATTGTGTGTTGGGGATATGCAAATTATACTTTAAACAAATAAAATCAAAATTATTACTCATAAATAATGTAATATTATTAAATTGTATTTATGGTTACTTACAGGTAACAGAGCTTGTTGTGTATAGTTATAATACATAAAATATTCGATAATTTGGAAAATATTTCAATAACCGGGATCAGAGATTTACTTAGAGAATAAAAATATAATTCCATTTCCTATTTTCAACAATAGCCTCTTCCTTTGTATAAGAATGAATCCCAATAAGTAATTCATCAAAAGAAAGATGCCCACTTAAAAAAATGCAGCATGAGCCCCATTGAAATGCCTCTTTGTTGCCAAGGATGGGTTTTCCTGCCCCTCCCTTGTTTGTTGAACGTCCCTAGCAACCGTGCATCTTCTTTTATTGTCATACTTCGTTGTGAGTGCCTTCTGAGCGCTGATCCAGACATGCAGCCGATTCATTCATTAAGTCACCACTTAAGTACACAGCATTAAGATGGAAACTGTAAAGCGCCCACTTTATTGAATTTCCTTTTTTACATTAAATTAGTTGCACGGAATCGTTGTGCATTATTTTTGATTAAGGGCTTCTAAAAATAGTTCCATCTGAAAGGCTTTTTTGGAGAAACGATAATAATTTCTAATATAGCAGGTTTTGTTCTTTTGTAGTTTTAATTCTTTCTTATGATTAATGAAATGCTTTCAGGAGATAATATGATAAAATTGCATATTATAGTTAAAAAAAAATCCTAATTATTATCCAAGATTTTATTAATAATTAAATAAAATCTTCAAAAAGTTTGCCAATTTTTATTTTAATATACAATTCAAATATTTTCACATTAAATATTGTCAAATGAAACATTGATGGTGAATAATATATTTCATAATGGCTTATTAGAAATTCTTATTTCTTTGAAACTAGAGGCGTTTCAAGTGATATTAATAAAAAGCATTTTAAAATCAAATTATTTAAATTACAGTGTTATATCATTTTTATAACGTAAGTAATAGAAATTGAAAGAAATAGGTAAATGTATAGAATCGCAGCCAACTAACTGCGTTGAAAATAATTTTGAATCATGTTCAAAAGACGAGTTCGACATCTGAAGTGGCATTCTCTTCTCTTAGGCCACATAAACTGAAGGATATTAAAATTTATAGAAATTTAAACTGCATACATATGTTATATTTAATGTTTTCGATAGGGTTAATTATCGAATCTAGGCCAGTAGAATAATGTCTTTTTTGATCCGACTATCGCGGCTCTAGCTCTTAAGAATTTAATTAAGCCATTTATTACGTGTGAGATAAATATATTATATAGATAATTATTATGTGTAGAAAATATATTATAGTGAATAAAAATAGAATGCTTTTGGAGCATCAAACTAAGTGTGTAAAAATATAATTAATGATATGAGATCTAATGAGATAGAATGAACATTTTCATCCACAATCAATTTAAAAAAGTGGAAAATAACGTATTTTGTTTATCTACTAGTTTGGAATTATAACCATATTAATTTTTTATGTAAAAAATTACTTTCATTTTAAAATTTTTGTCAAAAGAATTACAGTATCGATATCTTAGGGTTCACGTTATCACATGGTTACAATTAATTTATTGAAAAAGTAGCTAAAAATAAAATAGGCAGATAAAATTACTTTCAAATTCCACTTATAGGAGTCATCGTGACCTAGTGATAGGACAGTGGTCTTTAGATAAACAAGTCCCATGTTCGATTACAGCCATTATTGCACAAGAGATAGATGATTTCTGTATGCACATCAGTCTGGTCGGGCACTTGGGAGTTTCCTGAGTTTTATTCCTTAAGACATGTGAATGCGAATGAATTAAAAACCAGTTAATTTACTGAGTAATTATAAAATAACTTATATTCCTAAGTTGTTAGGCAATTTTCAGAAGCAAATACACTGAATATGTTTTTAAAATCTGTGTAAAAGCATTGAGCAGTTAAGCTATCCATTACGTGAAATCAAATAATCCATTGATTAACAAAAATCAGAACTCAGAATGTGTTCTAATATAGAAGATGTGATATTACTATTAGATAATAAATATGAACAGAAAAATTATCGTATCAGTGTAACAATTGGTTTGCAGCAACATAAAGTATTTAAGGAATAAATATATGTTATTTGAACACACACAAATAAACAAAATATCACGAAAACCCTCTTAGTTTTTTATTATAAAAATAGGAAGTTGTTCTGTACACATTGGCTTGAAATTGCTGTAAAGAGTTTTGCTGTTTATATAAATTGCTGTACAACTTTCGAGTGTACAGACGTCAGATTGTAACCAAACCATTTCCTGACTGACTTATTGAATAAAACTGTGAGAAAACTAAGAAAGATTCTTTATTTTAAAACTGATTTATCCGTGGCATCCTAATACGTTTCACCTTAGTCAATTATTTTTTTATTAGAGCTTTCTTTGGAGCATTGTTTTTAAGTCTGAAACCAGATAGTTGTCGCTAGTATCTATAACTGGAGAATATGAGGGATGATTGGTCAATACACAATCTACAAATTTCCCATTTTGTTACAATATTTCCATTTAATCTATATTTCCACAAACAGTTCCAAATTAAATATCTTTATTATTAATTGAAAATTTAATATTTAGAAAATGTATCATAAATATCTGTTAGTTTTCATTTATTTTTGCTGAGAAATTCTCATAATTACAAATAATTTTCATTTAGAAGTCAATATCAATTAATATTAAATTCGTATTTCCACCTGGAAGTTTTCTGAAAGATTAAAAATTGTTTTTACAATTTTTAATATTTCATTTAAAATTTTAGGTCAATAAAATATCTAAAACATTTACTCTTAAAGAAAACCCATTATAAGAATTATCCTCGAAATTTCGAGGTATGCTGTCATCGAACTTTTACCTTTTCTAAGTCATCATGATTGCTTTTCATGACCTATACAAATCATAGGCAACCGCGCATTTTTGTGGTAAACGCGCACTTCTCATTTTATATATACTCACTAACCCATTAACATAGGAATTCCATTTAAAATTGCTCCTAAACAATAGATACAAATGTCTTAAGTATTAAAATTCTCAAATTATGAAAGCAGTCTACTTACAGCTTATAAGTACTTGTGAAGAAACTGAGTCTCCTGAAGCAGACTTTTAATTATTTTCAAGCTCTATTTTTCAAGTTCTCTTTGTTTGATTAATATGTTACTTCACTCTCAAGACATTTCATCATATCTTATCTTACAATCATGTTTTCCGATTATCATTCAAGTTATTTTCTAGCTTTAATGACTTTCTTCAATCCTCTTGTAATCTGATGTTCAGAACACTGTGTATAACCTAATATTTTAAAAATTATTTCTCAATTAATTAAATTTGTATTTCATCTTGTTCTTCTAATTCTTGTTTCTCATTAATTTCGAATAAAAATATTAGTCTATAATTTTATTAACATTCACTTATTCAAAATTTCCATGCTTTGATTCAAGGCAATTTTGATTTAGATGTAATTTTTTTTACATGTTTGTTTACTTTAATAATATACAATGCTATCCTTATATTATTCAAATACCTAAATAAATCATATCATTCTTTTTAGGGGATTATTTTATTTGATTGCATGCTATCAATTTTCCGTAACATAACTTTGTTTTTAGAACCACGTATGTTCACTAAGCACCTAATATTTTGATTGAAATTAATCAGTCGAAAATATACTTTAATAAAGAGATAAAAACTGGATGATGTTAAATAACCTAAGTTTTCCTTACTTTCGTTTACTATGCTATGTATTTAATGTGAATTTAAAGGATCTGTAAAATTGAAGTGGGGTTTTTAATGTCATCCTTTTGTGTTGTATTTTGAAAAAAAAAAAAAAGCTTTGTTTTGTAATTTAAAACTCAGAGTAGAAATTAAGTACAGTTATTTAATTTAAAGATGTTATTAAATGATGCTTCTTTTGACATTTTTCTGAATTTTATATTTTCAAAGCCTATTGTTTTCGCTTAGGCATCACTCTGTTGTTATTCTCCATAGCAGCTATTGTTATATAGCAGGGGTGGCCAAGACGTCGACCGCGAAGACATTTTAGGTAGTCCCCGCGACCATCCCGATAATGACCTCTGATATTAACAATTTAATTTATGATTTATGACATAGAATCAATGAATTATTAATGACAAAGAATAATGAATAATTAATTTAAAACTCAAAACAAACTGTGCAAAGATTTACGATTTAAAGAGTTATGATTTAAGGTTTACGATTTATATAAAACCTAAAACGGACATGATGAGCGCGATTAAAACGTTCAAAAAAATATAGAAAATTATGCATCTTAGTTAAGAAAACATGAATTGAGAAACTTCAAAAACATGGAGGAAGAGTGCATCCATAATCCAAACCGAGACTTCGAAGATTTCGCTTAATACTAACTTGTTTTGTTTGAAGAATTTGAAAGAAAATTCGCTGATTTAATTAGGTTGAAAGAAATACTCAATTTTATGATATTTCCATTTAATGAAAATGTCAACATTGATGGAGTATCTGAAAAAATAGGACATTTAATAGATATCACTTCAGTCACGGTCGAGAAAGAAATTATTAAATTAAAATGCGATATATTTCTTAAATACAGACCATATTTAGCGATACTGATTTTTGGAAATTAATTTCCGAGGAAACGTTTCCAAATATTTACAAATTGATTTTGTATTTAAAATCATACTTTGGATTGAGGTATCTTCTTTTCCAACCATGAATAATAAAAAAAAAATTGGTCGCATTTAACAGATGAACAATTAATTTCATGTTTATGCATTGCAATAAGCTCGTACTAGCCACAATATGATAAACTTGTCGCAGCTATACAGAGCCAAATTTCAACTAAACGAAGTGAATAGGATGGTCAGTTTTTGATATATGAATACTTTGATTATTTTCGTTAGTAAATTTTTGCAAAAATTACATAATTTACCATATTTTCTTGTTACTGAAAATAAATACGTACGTTAATTTAGCTCTGCCATTGGTAGACCGCCTTCGATTTTTTAAATGGGGAGTAGACCTCGGATCCCAAAAGTTTGGCCTCCCCTGTTATATAGGATAAGAAATCTTGACTTGATGGTGTTGAAATTGTTTTGTTAAGGAAATGTTTTTAATTATTATTCGAGTTATGAGGAAAATGAATTAGACAATTCTCAAGAAACGTTTCTAAGCATGCGCTGATGCAGAAAGACTTCTTTATCCATTGCAAAGTAGTGTCTGAGAATGAATCAAACTTTTCTTTCCTAAGATTTGTTAATTTAAGGATTTTTATTTTTGAATAATATTATATGAATTAAAGATTATCTGGAAATGTAATAATAATGAAACATAAGATTTTTTGCGAGAAGACCAATTTACTTACATATATAATAAAAATTAAATTCATAATACTTGTTTTATATTTTGTACACTTACATCAATTAGAAAAGTTGATTTTGTACAACATATACACATTAAATCTTCTGAATAATATATTAGAGGTATCTGAGATAGAATTCTTGGAAAATATTTGAAAGAATTTTTAAAAAAATAAAAAGAGAATAATAGTATTTATCATCATATATTTACTTTTCTCTTACAATTAGAATTTTAAGCAATTATTGAAAAAATAAAGTGGTAATCACCATTGAAAGCACATAAATACCTGATTAAAAATTTCTTAATATAAAAACTTAACTTAAAATTCATAAAACCATTGGAGGAAAATAACGATTTGTTTTATTTAAATGTACAATATTAAAATTCTGATATACATGAATTTTCATAGACAATTTTCACATCTAACATAACCACTAGAAAACTTTCCAAGCAGAGATGGGGAATTTAAGATGTGTTGCCAAATAAAAAAATACTTAGAATATAGCTAATCAGTTGAGTTGAAAAAAAGCTGGATAGAAAAGATTCCTATTTAACAGTTAACATTAGTATTAAAGAGGGTAATTTTTGGATTTTAGTTGTGTTAGTCTTTATCTCTTTCCCCTTGATATCATGACTTGTAAAATTTATTATCAAAATATTCTTGATATTTATGTCGATATTTTTCATATTTTTCTCAAGATAAGCATTTTTATTAATACAGTATTAGAATGATAAAAATAATTTTAAGCGAATTAACATCTTATTAAAACACTACTTACTTTATTTTTGTATTTAAAAACTATCTTTCATGATTGAGATGTTCTATAGAGAAATTTGGTTTTACTGCCACTAAACTTTTCAAGAGAATATTACTACTTTTAGCCAATGTAAAATACAGTTAACAATTTTTTATCCACTCTGCCACCCATAATTGATAGCACAGTGTATTTCTGAATATGTTGAATTTCTAAATATCGTGAACATATTTCCTGTTAAATATTGTTTAGGAAGTAGAAAGTTATTTTTAACTCAAACATAAAGTCTATTTCCTAAAAATTTTAACTGGTTTTAATTTTTTTATTATTTTATATCATAAATATGTCGTGTATTCTATAGCAAACTTTTATTAAAATCAATATGAAATTTTTGGAGTCATCACTTGTTTTATAATTTATAAAACTCATCAAAATAAGTGTGAGTTATCGATGAAGGATTAATTTAAAAAGGATGGTATATTAAATAACTTTTTAAATTTAAAAATGTATTTTTACTATTCATTCGTGCAGTCACATTAGGAACTAATATATGGCAAATTTATACCTTCTAGCTAATTTCAAAATTCAAATGTTTAATTTTAGTTTGTTTTAATATTTTAATAAAAAAAATTATATTGTAAGTAAAGTAAATAAAAAAATTTTTTTAACACTATATAACATTTATTAAATTAACTTATGTTTAAATTTCTAAGAATGTTCCCACACAGAACAGACATTTTAAATGATTTTTAAAATTTTGTATCAAATCCTATCAATTTTAACTTCTTTAATGTATAAATTATTTATATAAATTATTTAAAATATAAATTATTTATGTTCATTGCTTCTTGCACGTTAAATATTTTAATTTGTTTTTGCTTCATTATTTTGCAAATTAAATATTGCTATATTTGGTTGAAAATAATGTGTAAATTGGGTAACAAATATTTTGGGATGTGAATAAATTATAAATTGTGCATGTAATATTTTAGTACAATCTGATAAAAATTTACGTTAAAACATATTATAAGATTTTACAAATAATAAATTCAATATTAATAAATAATTTTGATTAATAAAATAGTATTTACCCTTTTCCTGTTGCTTATGCCAAGATATTTAACTTAAATAAATTGAATTATGATGGAAGCAATCAGCACAGCTAAAAATAGTTAGATACTTTCTGATTTTTAATTTAACTTTTGTATTTAGAGAATTTATTCTTTACATGCCTGAATTTATGAGTATTCATATTTAAAAAAAATTTACATCTTATTTTTTTTAATAAAATATTTTATAAGTAGATTTTAGGTTGGAATTTCTTTCTCAAAGTACTTTTTATTGGTTATGCCTGTAATGTAAGTTTAATTTTAGATAGTTTTTCCTCATAGGCATGTTATGTTCATGTTAGTTTATGAAGGGAAATCGTTAAAGATAGTTCTTATACTTTAAAATTATACATTTTTATTTAGTCAAAAAATAGTAATAAAATAATATTGTGTTTTATATTTAATAAAAGTGATTTTATAACCTGGACACTTCTTTTGTTACAATAGTGATAAATATTTTAATAATTTTTAAAGCAATAAATTACAATATTTTTTAAACTCATGAATGCCAAATTTCAAATTCACCACATAATATTCTACGTGAAATTAATTTCCTATAATTTACTAAACAGGAAATATTTTAAGAAAGTAAACAAATCCGTGATGAAAACTCTTGTCTTTATTAACACTTGTCAATATCAAATAAATGTTTTGTCGTGGATTTTATGATTTTTTTAAATAAATAAGAAATATTTCAGCCCTGTTTAAGCAAAACGAAAACTTTAAGTAAACTAGAATTTCATTCCTTCTTCAGTAAAACTTCTTAGAAACTTTAAAGTAGGAAACTTTATCCTATCTTTCTAAATTTGAAAACTCCCACCACGTGGTATACCATCTCTAGAGGCAACAGAAGTAAATATTTTATTATTACGTTCTCGGAAAAAATGTCTTCCATTGTCTACTACTTCTTTTCTTCCATTCATGCATTGATTGTAGATGGTGGTAAACGTTTGCCCATTCATAAGGAATCTCGCCAACGCCTGACCAATTCTACACTATCCACGCCAACCTCACCACCTCCCCTTTGTTTTTTGCACTACTAGATAGAAAGTCAACCGCCCCTTTCCTTGACACTCTCCCTCTGTACACGCGTGGGTGATGACGCATGCGCAAGTGAAGGGATTCATCCTCTCTCCTCCGGCACTCTTCAGCTTCCGCGGAAGATGTTCCGAAGATGAGTTCATAGTCGGCATCTTCAGAGTTGCGGATTCTGAAGGGCCAAATTTCCTTTCCACCACCATCCCACCACTTACAGATGCTGAAGAGCACACTCCGAGCAGAAAACAAATTCGACAAATCAAACGAGCCGCTTGGGGTTGACAGGGGGTCCTCCATGTTGTTACCGACGAGGCTCGGGATGTCAACAATGCTACTGTTGATGGTGATGAAACGGGCTACAGGTTTTCATTGACAGGTCAGTGATTAAATTGTTTGAAGTTTGAAATTAATGGTACTAAGCAACTTTAGTGAAGGTATCGTTGTTTTGATCCCATAATGCACTTTACCGCTGGGGAAACAGTAGTACTGGTTGCAAAGCAACAGGCTGATTGGAACGATAAGAATCTAATGTTGAGTGCAAACAGATATAGTTGCATTAATATAAAAAATAATAAAATAAAATTGCAAAAAATGTTGAGAATAATGCATCGTATTCTGAAGGAAAGAAATTTTATTCCACACTGGAATTTCCTCAATAAATGATTTTCAATTTTATTATTTTCTTTGTTTTTTTAAAAGAGGGTAACGAAAACAAAACTGTATATTTGATGCACATGAAAAGAAAGGAAAACTATAGAAATGTGTTTTTAATAACTATAATGAGAAATTTAAAAGACCTGCGTTTTGCTTATTAGCAAATTGTATGATGATAAACTTGGAAATAAATTTATTAAATTTACACTTGTTTACTTGTTATATTAAGCGAATGTTCACACATTGTAATTTTAGAATTGAAGATACATATTTAATTTAATCTTAACATTAAATTTGCTTATAAGAATATTGTTTAAATTAAAACATGTTTTTTTTAAATTTCTTGATATTTTAGCTTTGAGTTTTGATATTGAAAATTTAAATGCATATTGCACAGAAATATTTACTCCAATTGAGATTCAATAAAAACATATAATGCAGTTGATGAAAAGATGATAATGAATTAATGATAGGTTTTTAATGATATTCTATCATTAAAAAGATAAAACTGATTGGAATTTTAAAAATAAAATAAATTAACATCACAATATAAATTTTATAATTATTAAAAACTAAAATATAATAATTTGCACATTGTTTTTATTAAATATATTAAATTTTTATATTATTATTTTTAATAATAATGAATTATGTTAGCAAAAGACTGCTGCTTTTTATAACAATATTGTCTAAAACCGAAGGAATAAATACATAATATAATAAATACATAATATCCATTCTCATTCTTACTAATAATAAATAAAAATATAATGGAATGAAAAATTGTTCCATTTTCATGCAAAATTATTATATTAAACTAAAACATAGTTATTATTTTAATTGCTTATTCCTTCTATTTCTAAATTTCTAAGACAAAAAATATTAGGTAACATTATAAATAAATTTATATGTAAGATTTAAATTTTACTTCACTTAAATACTGGATTTTAAAAACATTAAGAAATTATTTATAAAAAGGAAAGTACTTAGAAAACTTTATGACAGGTAATACACTTAAAATATTAATAAGAAAAACAGGTATTGTATTTTACAATTTTTATATTAAATGCTTTTCGATAAATTAAAGAAGTTCTGGAATATTAAACCAATGCTACACACTTTATAGTTAATATTCCCGAATTTATTAAAAATACATATTTTCTGCAATTTATAATTTGCTTTTTAATAATAATATTATATTCTTGCTAAATTCATTTTAAATCATCAAAAAATATACACTATTTTCATGATTAATGTTTTCCAAATAATTAGATTTGCTTTTATAGGATTGGTTACATAAGAAAAGTAATAAAATAATTATTAATATTTATGAACCATAAATTTTTGTTAAATTGGTTGGTTTGGATTTGTGGCACAAGGTCCAAATAGAACAAGCTGCATCAGGTTTTTTAATTTAGGGCAATGTTTATATTATAGAATAAAAATAGTGATTATTGTTTGTACACATCAGTTTTCTTTAAATAATGTATTTATGTTTACAAAATCATTTGTTAACTGAATATTAGTGTTAATTGAAAGGGGACACTTTCATATGTAATGATAGTTAATTTATATTTTAAAAATGTAATATAAGTATAAAGAATACCATATAATAAATATACCTTTTATCTCAAAATGAATATATCTTTTACCTGCTTTGAACTTCAAAAAAATGTCTGTTATTTAACATACTTTCTCTATTTATAATATCATAAATTTTAAGTTCTCCAATAACATTATTAGTGATGTTCTGGTTCTAAAACGTTTCTCGTATATTTATTTAAAAAATATAAAAAAGTATTTAGTATTTAAGATAAATATATTTATAATGTTCTTTAAAATAGAAATTTCTGTAAAATATAATATGTGTAAGCGATAAACTTCACTATTTCTGAAGTTTTCTAAAGAAACCACTTAGTTCTAAATTTTTAGAATTAAAACAAAACATAAATTTTGTAACATTTTCAAATACCAAATTATAAAATATTTCATTGTTGTAAAATGCAGATTATAAATACAGCATAATTATTTTTTGAAAAAACGCATGAAGTTTATTGTCATTTAATAATAGAAATTTCATTGGTTGATAGAACATTGATAAATACTAAACATTACTTATAAAACAAATAAAAGCTTCATTTAAAGTTTCTAAAAATAATTTTATTTTAATTAATGGTTTCATAAGAAGAAAAAAATGTGTATTAAAAATGTTGAATATAACAGCTTTTGAATGAAAGAATATTCTCATTATTTCTTTAGAAGTACTCTCTTTATTTAATTGAGTACTAGAAATACTATTTTATGTTGAAGTAGCTATTCTATAACTCAAAATGAATATATTTTGCAAATAAGTGTCATTGTTAGAAAGAGAAGAATGCAGCTTTAAGTTCATTAATATGTAACTTTAAACTTTTTCTTTTTTGCAACTGAGATGTTTTTTGACAACTTGTTAGCAGGAGATAATAAAAGTTTTCAAATAATTTCTCAAAACATGTTTTGTTGAAGCATCTATCAATGCAATATTTAATCTATTACAGATATAGTACATGAATCATAAAATACGAAGTTTTAAAGAATTTTAGTAAAACTTTAAGAATATGATTTTAGAATTAAAATCAAGTATACGTTATACAATTAAAAATCTATAAATGTATGTGTATGAGAGAATTTCAGATTTATGCTTTATAGAGTTGAACTTGTAAAAGAATTCATTTCATCTAAATTTCATGTAACTTTTGTCATAAGATGTAAAGCAAAGTATAATAACGTTTAAATACTAAGTAAGGAGTTATATGCTTAATATGAGATTACTCTTTTTTTGTATGAACGAAAATGTATAGAATTAAAACTTATTTGTTATTTCACGAAGAATCATGTATATTTTGTATTCAATTTTGCCGAATAATAAAAGAAAAATGCAAAGATGACATCCAAATATATTTTTTTAAAACAATTTTTTAAATCCATATAATTATTTTTATATTTTTAATATTATCACTCATGGGATATATTTCGTATTTCAAACAAAATAAATAATGTAAGGAATTTCACATATTTTTAATTGAGTTCACTATATATTTTGTACTTTTTTATAAAATTTTATGATTATTAAATGTGGCTTTAAATAGTCTAAGTAATATTTTAACTTTTTCCTTAAAAGAAAACTATATTATTATTTATTTAAAAATTGAAAGATAAGTTTCTTTTCTTTTATTGTAAAATTAGTAATATTTCAATAATAGAATTATTTTTTAATGCGTATGTTCAAACAATAAATAACAATGACTGGAAACATTATATTTTATCTTAAAAATATATAATATGACAAGTAAAATGTCTTCCCATATTAAAAAACCATAAAAAATGCTATCTATGCAGTTTTATGTTATAAAAAACTTTTCATATATTATATTTTTTCAAAATTTAAAAAAATTGCCTAACATTGAGTGTTTTGGCTCAATAAATTGTATTTTTATTATCATTTCTAACTTATAGTTGTAATATTTTGAATATAAGAGTAAAATGTGTTTGAATGGATACTATAATTTTTTTATGTGAAAGTAAAAATTTGTATTATAAAACTATTTCTCAGTGTTTACTACTGTACTATTTGCACTGTCTATTCTTAATTTTTTGCATAAAATTATTTCGATTGCTTTAGCGTTTATACTGAAGAATTTTTAATGTTATGTTTTTTTATTTGGAATACTGATTTTAATTCTCATGAAAAGATATTAATTGATAATATTACTGTTCAAACGATCCCTCACTCACACTCACATTCGTGCTCAGAACAATCTCTACTTATTTCAAATTTTCATCTTATTAAATCTTAAAAATCATGGTTAATCATAGTTAGTCATCTTAAAAAATCATGGTTAAATCAGTTCTAGGGTAACATAAGAATAGATACAAACTAATATGTATCATGTTAAAACAGCATTCTTAATTTATTCATCATGGCGCTTTGCAAAGCCTCTTTGAGACGGAAAAGCTTGTCAGACAGACGTGAAATTTCAATTCAATAAGAATGCAAAGATTTAACAAATAAATTTTACACCTTTATTTAGATAAAATAGAAAATTGTATGGACAATGATGGCTGCAGTACATATTTTATAAAATTTTTGACTTAAGGTATTAAAAAGATTCATAATTTACAAAAATTATAGGATCTAAATCAGCCAAACTAAAAACATAATTAATGTTACATTAAACAATTTGAAAATTACTTTGTCCATTTTAAAGACATCAATATTATAAATTAATACTTTACTGTATATTAAATTAAATAATTACATAAAAAATGCTTTAAATAATACAGGGGAATATTTAAATATTTAAACAAAGTCTATTTTTAAATGTTCTATCAAATGAAATAAGCGTTTACTAAATATTATATACTTTAATGTGTGCCATTAAAAATTTGTATAAATTAAATTTCACACTGTATTTTTTCCAAAGAGAAATTTAAATCATTTTTCCTTATAAGGAAAATTAATTTAGCAAACACACAGTCAAGTATTAGTACATAGATTTTTGAGAATTTTAAAATTTCACATATAATCGAAGATATTTCAACATTTTATTAACTTTCATTCATATCTTCTTAGAGATTATTATAAATTACATGTCATTGTTATAAATCATTTACTTTACATGATATTATTATAAATTAGAATAAAATTGTCCAATATAAAGAAAAATTCCTTTCATATTGATAAATTTTTAAAATATTATGCTTGCATTTTATGATTATGAAATTATTTTTATTACTCTAAATTTATCTCGAAAAAGTAATATTAAAGTTAGATATTTAATTAATATGCTTTAAATTGGCTATAAATTGGATATTTAATTATGTCATTAAATTAGATACTACATTATGATCATTATTATTATAAATAAATAATTTTTATAAGTTCAATTAAAATGTGTTGCTAATGTTACAAAGTAAAGATATATTATGCTACGTTTCGTGAAAATCATAGTATGGAAAAAAAATCTCTAAATTGTTGAATTCTGAATGCAATAACAATGATAATTACGTTATGAGTAATTAGAAATCCTACAACTTCTGAAATTTATTCTTGACTTATTTCGGAAAATCAATGCCCATTTATCTGTTGCTTGATTGTATTTTCTGTGCATGGTAGACTCTCTTTTTCTCGGATTTTTCTAAAATAACCTTGGGATATATCGTTCTGTTTGTCTTGGATGACATCGGTGAGAGACTTGATTATCATCAGATAAAAATTATTGTTTTAACTAAACAATAACTTCTATCAGAGGATAACCATTTTACTTACCAACCGAAATTAAAGATGAACAGTCTAGTTCACTTATGAGAAGCAGCCAAAATGCTTAGGATATATATTAGACCCAGAATGGACAAGTAACAAGCATATTGAGCATATTGTCGCTAAAGCCAGAAAAAGATTGAATATTCTTAACTACATTGCATACTCTTAGAGATACTTATATCGCTTTCATCAGGCCTATCCTGGAATACGGCTTTCCAGTCTACAGTTGCGCCTCTGCTAGAAGCCTGGATAAAGTGAAGAGAGTTCAACTCAGCTCTGCCAGAATAATTACAGGACTAAAACGTAATTGCCATAGAGAAATTGTTCTTTATGAGGCTAATTTGCAACCTCTCAGCACTCGAAAAAAGCCAACCTAACCAAATATTATAATAAACTTTCTAGCTATGGTCATCATAATAAAACTTCCCTTTCTCTAAATAACTGAAGTTCTAACCAAAGACTTAATAAAAATAGTATCTTTAGTCAAGCTGCAATTCTGCATCTACCTTGCATAGATGTAGAGCCTCATTCCTTAAAACCTTGCTTGTGTCCTTCAGAGGGACTCCTCAGAATCCACTTCCATCTAGATCTTCAGATACCTGCCACCAAGAAGGACAACAGCTAGCCCTGAAGATTATTAATGAAATCCCCAATAATGGCATTAAGATCTATACTGACTCCAGTATGCTGGGTGACTACACGGGTAGTGGAATCTGTATTGAGAAACTGGGAGATAATTTGTCCTTTTCCCTTCGCAACCCTGACTTCTCATCATTTTTCAAACGTGAGTTAATTGCAATTGAGCATGGCCTTGAGCTATTCTCAATGAAAATGACTTCGGAGACCAATGGATTTCTTAGGACAGTCGCTCCTCTCTACAATACCTCAACAGCTGGATCACTGTTGGAGATAAAACAAGTATTTCCATTCTTCAGAAGATTAGGCTTATCTCTGAGTCTCACGATGTTCATTTTCAATAGATCCCCCCACATATCGACATATTTGGCAATGAACGCGCAGATAGCTTGGCCAAAGAGGGCTGCAGCAACTTTAATTCATCTCCCTCAGCCCTTACCTATCTTGAACATCAATCTATTGTCAACGTAAAATTTCAAAAGAGTGGAAGATCCTTCCATGCCACCACTGGTATGTGGGGAAAGAGCCAGGCTCTTTCTTCAATCTTAAGTGTAACAGAGCTTCACAAATTGCTATTTCAAGGTTAGCAAGTGGTCACATTAAAAACCTTACTTTTATTGAGAATCGTAAGATTTATACCATTTGCTCCAGATATCATGCTCAGCAGGCTTCTGCCGAGCACATACTTGACTGCCTGAAGCTCTCAATAGATGAGATTTATTCTTCTCCCCATTCTTGTCATTGACTATCTTTGAGTCAGCGGTCTTTGGGATCTTGTCTGACATCGTCAGACAGCTGGAGGATTAGAAACAATAACAATAGTTATTGTTAGATTTCTATAACGATATTTATAATCAAGTCATTGACAACAAATGTGAATCACTTAGAATAAATTCAAGAATTAACTTCAGAAAAAAAATCCAGAATCTGTCTGATCCAGTGATATTGTCTTGCACATGTACAAGATGTTAACGTAGAGCTTGCTTACCAAACATGTTATTGAATTTTGGTTTTAATTTTGATATATTATTACCCAATTTTAAAACTTTAGGCGAAACCACATGAAAAATATTAGAATAAACTTACATTATTCTTAGTGATTTCGATACTACGAAAAGAAACTTTTTACAAAGCAATTTTATAAAATAAATAAATAAATCATACTGCACAATTTATATTTTGGAAATGCTTTTAAAGGTTATTCTAACGTATTTATTTACTTATTTCAAACATTTAAATATTTTAAATCTACATGAAATTAACTCAAATAATTCACACTTTTAAAATGAAGAGAGTTGATTTGCTTTTGTGAACATTTAATAAAAGCTATAGGAAAGCTTGAGAGTACTTGAAATGTTTTATAAATATCTATAGTCCATTGATTCCGGGAAGAGCTTTTTACAGATAATAATGAGCAGTGTTCATGTGTCACAAAGAAGACAGATCTTGAAAATTCTTGGGCACTTTCTTTGACAAACTTGAATGTAGAAAACTGAACAAATTTTCCATTGTTCAAGAATAGCTAAGAATGAAGCTA
The DNA here is from genome assembly GCA_026290005.1 of Latrodectus geometricus. Classification (NCBI taxonomy): domain Eukaryota; kingdom Metazoa; phylum Arthropoda; class Arachnida; order Araneae; family Theridiidae; genus Latrodectus; species Latrodectus geometricus. Next base: position 377,270 of record JAPDSC010081075.1, on the reverse strand, counting down.
GTACCCTCATATTTAAAACGCATAATACTACTAATAGTTAATGGCTACCTTTTGCTTAATATTTATATAATATTCAACAAAAAAAAAAGGTGAAATTAATAAACTGTAGGTTTTCATAAGGTATAATTGGAAATTTTGATATTTAAATATACAGTTTTTTTTAAAACTTATAATAAATTTTACTTTAGTACTGTAAAGACTTAAAGAAACACAATGAAGATTTAGTAGTTTTAACAAGGAATGCACGCGTGCGCGAGAATAACATTTATGTGTACGTTTTTTGTTGTTAGATGCTCTTATCATAAGAAATTTAACGGCTACGCTTATTTCCCACTAAGGATTCCTCCATTCGGAGCATAAAAGTAATCGGAAATTCTCAATAGTTTCGTTGTGTCTGGCAACTATATCCTTCATCTAAATTATAACACCAAAATCGTTAGCTTATTTCAAAAGTTTAACAATCGCTTGATTTTCGCTGAATAAGTGAAATATGAAGATGGCAGAATCTACTGCTTGCAGACGCAATAGCTCGTGAGCTCTTTTCATGTGGAAAATTATCTTAAAAGGCTGAATTTCAAAGCAGCTTGAATTCTGTACAGCATATTCTCTAGTAGTTAGTTTCGTAATAAGAAAGCTTATAGAGGAGGATTTGTGCCTTTCATACATATTTCTAGTATAGGTACTTATGGCACAAAAGAAAATAACTATAGATAAAAATTATTATATTTGTTCAAACTTTAAAGAAACAAATAAATTAAAGTTTAAAAATAAAGCTCACACAAAGCTTCGTTTTATATATATATATATACAGTACCAATACATAAATATATGTTTGTGTTAAAAATAGAGATTTATTTTTGGTATATTTTATTGAATAAAGAAGTGGAATTACTTATATTTAATTATAATTTAAACTAAGTATCTTTTAATTTGAAGAATCTAATTAGTTAATTAAAAATAATCAAACAATAGAGTTTTGAGGGATAAATGTAATAAAAAAGTAAAAGTTGAATTAAAAAATTAATTTGTAAAGTGAGTTAAACTGTATACATTTCTTAATCTTTACGATATTACCAGTAAAAGTTAATATAAGTATTTCGAGCTTAACGTTTTGGGGGGATTTAGTATTAACAAAATCTAAGATATATTAAAGTTATGATATACATGTATTTAATGATTAAAGGTATTACTATTATAATATCAAGTACATGGGAATTTTACATATGAAAAAGTATCTTTTTTAAACATGTTAAGCTTATGCTTTTCTCAAGTAAGACTATTTTTCCTGCAGGAACAGTAACAGAGAAATTCTGCTTAAACTAATTTCATTTTTATGTAAAGTATTAGTGCACAATTTATTGCACACCTTCTGTTATGATTCTTCAGTACGAATCTTTGGTGGTAGCTGTAGTGGCCTAGTTGGCAAATTCATTTATTCTCACTATCCGAAGATCCGTCGTTTTCACTAATTGTGGCTTATTAAATATACCATGGTCGCAATGTCCATCATGTGAAATGATGCCTCTGAGGTGGCAGAGCAAGTCTTCTGTTTGGTTCCCGTTTTTGCATTACTAAGACCCACATTCGTGGCCATGATAGAACACTTGTGCCCTATTATATAAGGTGCCACCAATTCCCTCTCCCTCTAGTTCTGGAAAGTGGAAATCCTCTCTAGTATATGTGGGCATTAGATAACTAACTTCTATACAATTTTTATTTTTTAATACAAGATTCAAATGTGTCAGAATCTTTTATTAAAAATATATGAAATATTAAATCAACTTATATTCCGAAACGAAAGGCGATAATATAAAATCTAAATCTTTAATTATTTTCTAGATCTGTCTTACTTTTATTGTGGTATATTGTGAAATGCATAAAAGACAATTTCATATTCATCTAATTTTATCTATAACAGAGTTTGACAATTGCAGAGTGCTCATTTTTTAAGTCATTAAACTTCTAATAATAAAAGATTCTTTACTGTTAGCCAGTATTCAAAGATAATTCAATTCTTCACCATTGATAGCTTCTATGAATTAGTTTCTTTCCACTATATCAGAAAATCATCAACAATCATACAATTTATAAATTTAACAATCATATAAATTTAACAATCATATAAATTTTAAAAATACAATAAAACTTTAATATTTAAAATTTAAAACATATTTGTGTTTCCTTTTAATTAACTAAAAAATATACTGAGAATTCTTATTTAGAGCTGATAATATAAAATATTTATAATAGATTGATTTCTTCTTATACAGATTTAATCACGAAGTGTTGAATCACTTCAAAATACAATTTCTAACACATTACTCTTTCTTTCACCAAGTTCTTTATCATAAGATAAGTTTCTTGATAATCATGCTTAATGAAAAAGTGCTTTAATATTTTTTAGAATTAATTAAATTAAAAAGTAATATTAAATATGAAATAAATGAGAAATAAAATTTTCATATTCAGAAGCTATGATGCATGTATTTGAGTATTATATTGAAAATCAAACAATTTAAAATCTCTTCTTTGGATGCCCTTATAATTGTTATCATTTCAAAAATTTTAATAAAAAAGCAATATTTTTTTATGAAAATTTTTAAAGTCACTAAAAATAAACTTTTATTTTCAGTGATATTGCTATCACTAAAAATAAAAGTTTTTTATTTTATTTAAAATAAAAGTTTGTTTGAAATGCTTCCGTAAACATTTTGTACGTTTACGGAAGCATTTCACACAAATTTCTTAAGAATATCTTCTCAAGTTATCGCTTTTTGAAAGGGTTGCTGAAACAATACTATTGACATCTGGAATAGCTTTTCGTATAATGGAAGGAAAAATTAGGCATATTTAAACAATACGAAATATATCTAACAAATATAGATTTTAATTTATGAAAAAAATTAACTGAAAAAAGATCTTAAGATTCTGCAACTTGAATTCCAAAAATGATTTGTATGATTCTTTAGGGACATTCACATTTTTGTTCACGATGCAATAAAATTTCAAGAGTTACTACAAATGAGTGGGGGGTGTTACAGGTGATTATTTTTTTGTAGAAATAAGCAAAAAAATTCATAGCTGGAATTCATTCAATTTTTTAAAAAATTTTTTCATTTGAAATTGTTTAAAAATTGTTTATTTCACATTTTTTTAAATATATTATGCATTTTTAAATTCTATGCATTGCTTTTGTACTAATTTTGAAATTCATCGTTTTTTAAAAATCAAATTTTAATAATAAATTGACATTGGATGACGAGAAACAAATTTTAACCAACCATCAATTTTCATATTGCAGTAAAAGTATTTAAAAAAAAAAAACTTACCCTTCTTTTATTACAAAACTGCTCCAAAATTTAAAATTCGATGTTCTCATTTTTGTAAATCTGCATGAAATTAGTTATTATTTGTAAGGTTAGATTTTATTTAATTTTTTAAATATCTCCTTAGAAACCAAAACAATTTAACATAAGGAAGAATTGTTTGAAATACATGAAAATGAGTTTTCTTTAATTCGAACTTATTCTTAAAAAGATTTGTTTTCGTTATGAAGATTCACTTAGCTTGTGGCTATATATTTTAAACAATTATTCTTATAAAATTTCTATAACTCGATTAATTGCTTAAATATTTTTTAAACTATAATATGAATCAAAGTTAAGAAAAAAATAAGTCTCTAATGTTTACAGCCTTCTTATATACCTAAAATAAATCAAGAATATTGTCCTTTTTATAAGCATGGCATTTTCCATAAAATTGTTAACACTAAAAAGATAAAAAAAAAAAAAATTATTATTGTTTCTTTAATTATATTTAATTTAAAAAATATCAAGAAACAAGCTGCTGATTTTTAATAAAATTTCAACAATACTTTAGTAAAATCAACTTAAATAAATTATTAAAACCGAGAGAAGGATCAATTACTGCAAAATTTACAGATGAAATTTTGCTTTAGAATTTCGCTTTGAACATGAATGTAAAACTTGGTAACTTGGAACTTTGCAACACATATAATGTCGAATTTTTGACAGTTAAAATTGTATCGATTAAATTGATTAAACATGCAGGATTTATTAATTGAGTGTCAATAAAGATATCTTTGTTGACCATGGGATCATACATGGATTTGAATTAACTTTAGCTATTCCAGTTTCAAGCTCTTGCTAAGGATTGATCTTGTTGAAAAATGGTTTCTTGGAGTTATGTCATAAGCGAACAAAAATTTAAGCAGAATTTTTTAGTTGGATAACTAAATTGTGTTAATTGTTGTTAGTTAACTTAGATATTGTTGCCAGCTTTGCGTATTAAAAAAATGGAACTCTATATCATTATTGCCATATTAACATTAAGATTGAATGCTGATCACGAGGCTTTTAACCAAAAGTTTGATTTTCATCAGCATTTAAATTAAATTTATAAATGTTCATGTTCAAGTTTGAATTTGACCCTGATAAGTTATCATCATTTCATTTCAAAACTTCTTATGCAGGAGCTCCTAAATGGTGTGAATGAAATACTATACTCTAAATCAGTGTTTCTCAACCTTTTAGTATTCACGGCCCAATTTTCAATCATA
>JAPDSC010081075.1:358527-372291 GCA_026290005.1 Latrodectus geometricus | reverse complement strand
CTCGCGCCCCCCTAGGGGGTCGCGCCCCACAGGTTGAGAATCACTGCTCTAAATCACTAATTTTATGATCAAAAATGAACATAAATATTAAACATAATTAACTATAGGAAATACAGAAAGAATTAATTCTCTTTAAAATATTTTTAAATTGAGAATATTAAAAAAAAGTAAATATTTTCAGGAAATATTTTCTAGTATCCCGAGAATATTTTCTAGTACTCTTGAGAAGTTTTAGTTTGGTCTTTCATATTTATCTGGCCTGCATCTTTCATATAAAGCGTCTGCATGCTTTCCTCTTTGAGTCTAACTTTATGCACTTAGAATTTTGTAAAATGGTTTGAGCAAGATTGTAATGTAAATGATTAGTTGAAATATGACATATTTTTAACTAATTTAATATTCTTTAATTGTATATTTAAATCGAAATTTTAATTTATAGACATTTGTTTTAAAAATTAATATGAATTATGTTCTTTTTCAATTTGCAAAGAACTAAAAAAAAAATGTTCTACTATTTTCTGGTGTTTTAAATGGGTGCTATGAGGATTGTTGTTTAGTTTATTGATGAAAACATGGTTAAAGATACCTAAAATAGATTTTAATAGTTTAATGTTAATGAATTAGTAATAACTAATTTTAGTTTCATTTATATCAGAAAAAAATATTTTAGTAATATATATCAAACAAGTAATATCAATTATGAAACATCTGACACTGCAAAATGTGGGCAGAATAGTAGTTATACTCTGAATTAAATTTTGCTTAATGTTAAGAGAAAAATAGAAATATATAGAAAACTTAAATCGAAGCATTTCTTCAATGTTTTTTAAATTCTTTTTGTTCATCTGCATTCATGTTGAAAAAAATCATGTAAAATAATACTTTTCTCCTAGTTTTGAGTATGTCTGACGACTTGGCGGAGGCTGAAGAGACCGAAGACTATTCGGTATTTGAGAATAAAACAGGATTGGCCGAGGATATGAAGTTTTTAGCCAGCATGCCGGAACTCTGTGATGTCACCTTTCTGGTTGGGGATACAAGGGAGCCAGTGTGCGCCGTCAAAGCAGTACTGGCAGCCAGAAGCAGGCAAGTCTAAAGATTAATTTGAACTTTGAAAAAAAAAAAAAAAAAGAATGAAATATTATTTTACTATATAAATATAAATTACTATAAAATATTATTTTTATGAAAACGGGCTAAGCAATTAAATTAATAAACGTTTCGAAAATTAAATAAGTTTAATATTAAAATTTTTCACACTTTTATTTATTTTTATTTTCAGCATAAATAAACATTTTTATTATTTTTAATCTCCTTTTATTTAAGCATTTAACTTAAATTTTGGCTTTGTTGTAATGTTGACGAAAGTCTTTATGTGAAATAGCGTATGAAATAAACTGCCGATAGATGCTTATTATAAATAATTTTCTTATAATAATAAAAGTTTGCAATCATTTCAATTATAAAAATGTTTAAATTCTTTATTTAAAAAAAAAGGCAAACACAACATTTATTTTCTGCATTTAAAGCTATGAAAAAATCTTAATTTTGTCAAGAGTACGACTGAAAACGATTGCACGAAATGAAATGGAATTTATATTGAAACGGTTATTGGATTTCTGGCTGATTTAAAAATAAAAATTGTTTCAGAATTTTTATTACAGCTTTTATACTTAATTTAAAACGCTCTTGTGAATCCATGTGCAGTTGCTTATACCACGAAGTAGTACTTAAGTTCAACGAGTTAACGTCCACCCCCCCCCCAGAAACTTCTTTTGTTGCAATAAAAAAATTTTTTTTTTTTTGTAAATTGTTATTTATGCGTTATCATGTGAAGAGAGAAAAATTATTTGGCATCGGATACCCTTTTTTTTCTGTGTTCTCACAATATAAATATTAATTGCCTTCTTTTTAAAAAAGAACAGTATTTACTATTTTTTTTCAACTTTAAAAAAAAGTACTTTTGTCCTTTTTAACAAATGCATTTTTGCCGTTCCCAATCCATCACCACCCAGAAATACACAAGAACACAGATGGAAAGAATCCCAACTTCGGTATTCATTGACATCGTAACTAAAAAGAGTTTTCTTACACCTGATTTGATTTGCTTCTTTCTATACTGTAGACGGTACTTCATTTTGAAATACCATACATACATCGTTATGAGAAGTTGTTGAATAAATTGTCTTGTAATTTGTACACCTTTATGTATTAAACTGTTGAAATCCATCCTTTCACGTTTAAATTGAAACTTCTGTCAGAAATGACTTTTTTATTTCTTTATTTTTATTTACTTCAGTATTACGTGAACGAAAATATCTAATTTAATATGCTTCTGTTTTCAGTTCATTAATATGATGTTAGTTTTTTTAATAATTCGCTAGATTAGAACTTAAAATATGTTTTGAAATTTATAAACTTTAATGCATTAAACTACAGTATTTTATATTTTTATAATTAACTGAAAGTTTTGGGCAAAAAGGAATGTTTCAAAATTTTATGAGATTTTGTACATTTTGGTATGACGCATATGAAAAATAATTTCTTCATGTTCTTCTGTTTTTCATTCCATTGATTTTGTGTTTGACTTTTCAGTTCAAGACGAAATTGGATCTCCGAACAAATTTAGCCCTAGTATTTATCATTTAACTAAATCATCTTTAAAAGAAATCAATCTCCAGATAAGAGCAAACGAAAGTAAACAAGACACAATATTAGTACAATGGTGGCTCATTTTTCCCTTTTAAATAATTAAATCATAAAACCAGCAAATATATTTTCCCTTATTCATGGGCACTTTATTTTTATTAGTAAAAAAATAATAAAAGTATTTTTACTAGGTACTTTATTTTTATTAGTAATATTGTACTTTCATGCATTTTACCATAAATATTTTATTTTTAAATTAGTTCCATTTTATACTGGTAACAAGTGATTGCACAAGGTTCAATCAAGTCACTTTTAGCGGTGCTGTCACTTTTTGAGGAGCTTTAAAGGAGTAAAAAGTTGTTTTAAGTATTTTAAATCTTGAATTTTCATTTATAAATTCGCACTACAAGAAAAACGATCTTTTAAAAGTACTTGGTTATGAATATACAAATTACTGGTCTTGATGATTTTTATTTGTCTTGATAATAAATGCGCAAATCGTACTTGTCTTTATAATGAATGCAGACATTACTTTTCGCTAAGATAACAAATTCATTGTTGAATTCAGATGTAGATATTGTGTGTGAGTGCGATATAATCGGTTTTCAAAACACAATCTTCAGATATTATTTGCCACACATTTCTAATTTTTTTTTAGACTAAAACGACAATTTTCTTAGCGTATTTGTTTATGAAAACTTTACATAACTTTTTATACCCTTACTTGTAATATGATACCTAGACAATCTCATAGACCTAGTCCAAATTAATCAATTTACTTTCTCACAAGTTCTGCTGTAGGTTGCACCAAGAAAAACATATTTTACCCACAAAAACTTGTTTGTTGTTGTTGAGTGAGATTTTCACTCAAAACATCAAACTATAAATTTTTAAATATTATCATTGTTTTATCACAAGTCTGTAGAATGCTATGATAAATAAACTTGTTTCATCATTTTGTAAACAACACAGTCTGCCAATTGCATAAAAAAAAGGCTAATTTGTGTAACTTTTTTTTTTAGTCTGAAAACTTAATCATTCATTTCTGCTTTTCGTATATTAACAGCATAAGCTTTAAAATAATTTTTTTTTTACTTTTATAAATGTTAAAGTATATTCAATAATCAAAGTTAGTCGGAAAAAATAATTTATTTTGTTATTCTGATGAAAAATTCATCTTAAAATACTAAGCAAAAAGTTAGTACTTTAATTAGTTTTCATTATTTTAGGTTTTTTATTTTTATTTATTATTCCTAGTTTACAGATAATTGAACATTTTACATATTTTAAAGCTGATTTCTTCCAATTAATAGACATTTTAATACAATTTGTTGAAAAGGATGTTAAAAATAATCCATTTCATACAACTAGTTTAAATTTGTTTTAATCATACATTTCCTTATTTTCCATAATTATATAACTTTAATAATTGAAGTCTTTTCTAATTTTAGTTTTCAGATGTTAAGTTCATTTTTATTAATTACATATAACGGATTTTGCTGAAAAAGAATTCTTAAATACATGTAAATTTATATTCAAATTTGAATTCAATATAATTTAGAAGTTGCTCAAACTTCCTCGGTAGTTTTAGGTTTAAAACACTATTCTTTTTCTTTTGAACTTCATTTTCTGACGCCATAATGAAATCTAATAAATTCAATCTAACAAAAGATAAAAACAGGAAATGTTTATTGTTTAATACGGGAAATTCGTTCGAGTATAAATTGTTTTTTGATATAAGTTGTTCTTGTTGAGTAGCGAGTTTTCACAGCAAAGAAAATTATTTGAATCTTTTTCAGCAGTAGTAAAGTGTCATGTTTTCAATCAAAGTAAATAATGTGGTTACTTAACATTAACAACAAAGCTCTTCAAGGCTATTCTAATACAAATAGTAAGAAAAATTATATAATTTAAAGTTTTAACTTTTGAAATCGTTCTGGAGAAAAAATGAAAATTAATCTTCCTGAATTTTGATAACTTGTCCTTTTGAACTTTCAAAAATAAATGTTATCTCAATATTTTATAATAAGTTATACAAATTCATTTTCAAGATCTATGCAACAACTTATATTAAATATGCTTAGTACTTTTAATAGTTGCATAGAAATATTAGTTGTCACAAATGTTTTTAAATAAAGATGCAATTATAGTGATATATCATTTACACGCTAAAATTGCATTATCATTTTCTTTTATTTATAACTAAATTTATCTATTTACAAATTTGCGTAACATTTTGGATACATATTGTTTTTAAAAATTTTAAGTATTGATATTTTTGTAAAGACGTAGTTTCGACATTTTTTATAATAAATTATATCTTGTAATTATTGAAGAGTTTTCGATTTGAATGTAATCCTTAAAGTTAAAATATCACAAGGAAAAAGTAACAAATATGGAATGTCATTTTTTTTACTTATTTACTAAAATATATAGTTTTATCAAAAATAAAACAATTTTAAGAATATAGTATAATTATATTTTCCTAACTCTATTTACGTAAAAACCATATTTGGTGAAATGACAAATTACGAACATTTTCTAATTTAACGTATCATATTAATGATTAGTTTATATTTTGCAATTTATAATTGATTCGAATTTTACTGGATTTATTTGGAATTTTATTTTTTATTTTATTAATTTAAATATTGCATTAAGAACAATATGATGTGATTCATTTCGTTTCAACTAGAAATCAACACGCAAAACATATCAGAAGCAATAATATTTGGAAAAAACATCACTTTCGATTTTACACCTTTTCTTTAATAAGTTTATCGTTTTCTCATATCTTTTCGATGATTATAAATTTGAAAGAAATATTTTTATTAGGTATTAAAATTGATTACTTCAGAATAACTTACGTACTAAACAATCATTTAAGAGTTGCTTTTCGAAACTTCCATCAACAATATCAGCAAAAAGGCGTTTCATGTGTTACAAAAGCTATAAAAATGTAGGAATAGGGAAAAATGACCTTCTTTTTTATTCTATCTGATAGTTAATGAACTTAATAATAAAGAAAAAAAACTCTCTTTCAGGAAATGATAGCAACTTTTATCATTTTTTAAAAGATACTAAATTTTAGCAATTAGCACAATATTATGAGCAACTTTCAGCAAACATCGTTTGTGCGAAGAACAGAATAATTAATCACGTTATTAATTTAATTGTTTTTAATATCATTTTTATATTTACTTGTTCCAAAAAATTAAATTAATTTCTCCGTGATTCTAAATTTTATTTTCAAAAAAATTTAGACCATTCTACATGTAATGAGCATCGCTGTATCTGTAAAACGATTTTCTATTCATAAATGTATTCATTTATATTTATAACATGTTCTTTTCTGCAATTGAAGTAAGAATTGAAATAAAATTGAAAATTTTGAAAGTACTAGATACCATCTTTTATTCGTGTTCGTAAATTATCATTCTCGTAATTTCCCAGCTTCTTATTTGAATATAATTTATATGTTACAGAAATGAATGAAAAGAAGATAAATGATTCTGTTTTTTTTTTCACACCAATGAGGATAAGAAATACGTATGCTCGTATTTTCACAATGATTCTAGAGATTCGTTTTCTGGCTATTTTTATAAGTTTTCTTTTACATAAAATTTAATACTAAATTTAAAGTTATTCGGATTCATTATTTTGCCATATTTTTTACAAACTTTATCGTTTCTTACACTTATGATTTTTTAAAATTTTTTGATAATTGCTTAGTAAAAAATCAAAGTTTAAGTAAATTATTATTTAATAAATTGAATAAAAACAATAAAAAAATTTTAAAATATGTATTCATAAACAGCAATTATTGGAAAAAATTGATTGTTTTTTAGTTACTAATCTGCTTAAAAGATATTAAAATGCTATTAATTTTAAGATTAAAAGTATTTATCCCATTTCTCATTTAATATAATTAAAGAATTAACGTGTTTATTTGGAATTAATTATGAAATTCGAATTTCACTTAGTTAAAGTTATGTTAAGGAACTTGATAAAATTAAAACTTCGGCCAAAACCAATTTAGTTCATATAAAATCACAAATGCTTAAGTATATCGAAAAATAATAAAATTTAAAACCTTGAAAAGCATTATTTTCATGCATTTAAATTAACACAAAATGTTACTATTAAAAGAAAAATTAATGGCACGACATGTCTTTCAGAATAAAAAGTGAATTTCCTAGTTTATTACGTATCCTAAGTATACTTTTATCAGCATTGGTTATTTTAAAAAAGAGATAATACTTATATAATACGAAATAAAAGTTTAGAAATATTGTATTATCACTCATATATATCAAATGCAACTTGATACTAATTTAAAACCTGTTTATAAATTCTTTGCACTTAATCAATAAGTCATAAATATACATTCTAAGCAACTCCTAATAAAAAAATATATAACTTTTGTATTATTTTTTACCATTTAACGTTATTTTTTACACAGGATATCGACATCATATAATCATACCTGAAGGCTGTTGTAAGCATTCAATGCATTTAACAATATTGCTTTCGGAAGGACTTATCACGAGAAGTGTGTCTCATTATGTATTACAAGAGTGGAATCACGAGGCAAACTGCCAAGCAACTATTCAGAATTGCATATAAAAAGCAGAAATGTTCTCTCGTTATTTAACAATCAAACCTCAGGTCTTCTCGTTAGAAAGACAAGGTTTACCAATGCGATATGATAAATTCTTTCTTTAGATAAAACTTCTTAATCATTGCATAATGTGATTGTAATCACTGTAATAGTACTTTAAGGCTAATTCAAATAATGGGGTAATAAACATGTAATTCAGGGTTTGTTTCTGAAAAATAATGTTTATTGTAGTATAATCAGTGCTTAAATGTTTTATACACTGACACAACATATATTAACACATCATATTGAAAATTTTCATGCCGTCTCTATCAAAAAGTCTCTGTATTTCTATAAGAGAAAATAAGACAAAACCTTGAAAGTTGTCCGTTTTTAAACATTATGTTATCTGTACAGCTAAAAGCTTTACCCATCATAGGAAGAAGAGAAGACATAATTCATTAAAGGATGAGCAACATATATTTGTGAAAGAAATCTTATATTAAACATTGTTTGCAATAAAATTATTTTATTCATATTAAATTAAGATTTTACGAAACTGATATAATACTTAATAGTAATAATAAAGACTATTTTTAATACACAAATGAGCTACTATATAAATTTAAATATAATTCATCAATATGACGATAAAAAAACAGTTTAAGATAAATGTAAAATTTGGCTTATGATTTATACACATTGTTTATATTAAACCTTTTCTATTTAGATAATATAAAAGCAAGCTACATTTTTACAAAGATTATCTGTTAGCAATTCAATTGTGTGAAATCAATTAAAAATTTTTTTTTCAAGGATTTTTCTACTTCTGGAGTTTAGAATTCTTGAGTTCATTACTTTAATAAAAATATATTACTAGATAACTTTAGTAATAAAGTTATCTAGTAATATATTTTTGAAATATTAAAAATGTAAACAAATTTTATACATATATGGCTAAAAATATAAACATGATTAATAGAAATAAATCATAAATTTGTTTATATTAATAAGTAAGTGGAAAATTATAAGATGACCACTTTCTTTCATTATGGTTCCGAAGTCTAGTGTAAGCTTTGAAAAAAGTAATTGTTATACCATAATAAATGGAAAAACTCAATCATTACTATGGAAAATCTTAATATAATGGAAAATGTTGATTGTTATGCTCTTTAAAATATTGAGATTGAGTTATATATATATATTTATACATACAAAAATTATTCTTTATACACTTTTTACTTAAATGAAATTTAAACCAAAATGAAATGTATGGAACTAATGTTCATCGCAAATTTGACAATCATACGTAGACATAGATAATGTTATAAAAATCTAATTTTTTTAAAATTTATTCAAAAAACTTTCTATTTTGAGTTACAGTTAACTTTCGATTACATACAAAATCGAGGGGAGCAGCTATCACGAATAATACACAAAATTAGGAAAAAAGGAAAATAATCAACAAACTTGAACAATTGAAATACTCATTTGTTGATATAAATCCTCATATCACATAAGGTATAATAGAACTATTTTCTTTTTACAAATCTTCTTACTTCAGAAATTCAGTGGACAATTCTATGTTACTTCTTTGATTGAAACATTTTTGTTTCATTAGATATTGAAGATTTTGAACTAAGATATCGCAGGTAAACAGCAAATCGGAAAATCTGCTCCTAACAAAAGGGAGTTCATTTATATTTATCTAGATTACAACTAACAAATGCACAATAATATTGATGTGATGCAAAGTATTACAAAATTAGTTCCATATATAATAAAGTAAAAATATTCAGTCACATTTACTTGTAATGATTCAAATAATTGTTAGGACTTCAAATCAAATGGTTCATATAAAAGTAAGGATATTTTCCTATTAACGAAGTCAAAATGTGGATTTTAACATTCATTTTTTTAATATTTTAAGATAATTATTCATAAGAGTTTTAATATCTATATTTGATATGTTAGTATATGGACAAGTCCATTATACCAAAGAAAACAGCAACATAATTCGTATATTTTCATAACAGTATTTTTAAGGGTTGATAAGAACATTTTTAAGGAAATGTCCTTATACTTGAGATACATTGCTTAAAATGTAACATGCTGAGGACGAAACTTTGCAATATAAAGTAAAGATACAAATATAAAGTATCTTTACTTTATATTTGCCCTTCAGTTTGGAATTTAAGTATTTAACACGTTCAATTATGTAAACAGTTATGTTAAATCAATATTATGATTATGTTATTATAGCAAGTAAAACAGTGCAAATGAATTCAATTTAAATATTAAAACTTTCCAATAAATTATAATTGCACTGCTATTATTTAAATACCTTATTATTTAGAATTTTTAAAAAGAACAGTTTTTAATAAATTTCTCAAGTTAAGTTATTAAATGCATTTGAATAAATTATTAATCAAAGAATAAATAATTTAATAGTTTTTTATATATCAGTATATATTGTTTATACTATACATGTGAAATCATTTTACAAAATTCAATAAAAAAAATTAAATCTCAGTTAATTAAAACAATGTTCGTAATTTTAATAGAAAGAAGCAAATAGTTCGTAATTTTAATAGAACTGTAAGAGTAATAAAGACTCTAATGCAAAATAAATATTGGATTTTAATGAAAAAGAAAGCATGTTTTGAAAATATAGAAGTTTATGACATTTTTTTTCTATTGGCCGATTAATAGGATTCTCATCTTCCAGTACTACAAAAGGTGGAAGTGGTGGCACTTTTATGTAATGGACACCTCGTGACCCCGAAAGTGAGTGGCACCTCATAATTTAGAAAAAAAAAAAAAAAAAAAAGCTCTCTGTACGCAGATACGAATGCAAATCAAAGTTTAATGTGTCACACAAAATTCATAATGATAAAAATGAAAACTTAGATTTGACTTAAAAGTTGTTGTTGTCGTGTGCCAGCCAGGCCGGCAATATGGGGTGCGCTGCTCCACTACTCCAACTGAACCATATTTGGTGTGGAGTCCGCCTTCCTCAGTACACACATGCCATAGGAACCCGTTTATAGGGTAGGCAACCATTCACACACAAAGAAAGGACAAAGACAAGAAAGAGAGAAAGTACCTCCATGCCCGAGCCAGGATTCGAACCCAGATCCTACCCATCCGTAGTCAGGTACGCTAACCACTAGACAGGTTGGGCGGCGACTTAAAAGTAATATTATGAAATACTTATTCATATTAAAAGATTGATAAAACTGACCAAATTAAATAATAAATCATAAAAACTAAAAAAATGCCGCAAACATCTCCGTACGATGCCCTAGCACACATAAACTGACTGTGGGGAGCTCTTAAATTGTTGCTGCACATGGTAAAGGCACCACTCTTGGCAACTCTTAGAGGTGTGTTTAGGATCGTTGTCCTGCGGTAAAGTAAATCCTGTTCCAAGAGATAGTTTCTTTGCGGTGGATAACACATTTTGATTAAGAATATCCATATATCCGTATCGATCCCTATTTCCTTCGATGAATTGCAAGTTTCCTACTCCAGAAGCACTCATACACCCCCACACCAAAACACCTCACCACCGTGCTTCACTGTTCCTCACAAGTTCTTAGTTAGCATTTGTTGATATGGCTTTCTCCACACCATAACTCGCCATCTGACCCATGAATGTTAAATTTTGATTCATGGCTAAAAAGAAGGGATTTTCAAAATGATGATGGCTAACTTACATGCTCCTTTCTAAACTCGAAGCGCTTTTTCCTGTTGCACAAACTTATATAGGGTTTCTTCCAGGCCGCACTTCCATGATAACCACTTTTTTTAATGACATTTCTCACGGTTTGAGTTGAGACTTTAATGTCGTAGCTAACCATTAAATCAGCTGCCAACTTCGGTGCACTAGTTAGTGGATTTTCTTGAACTTGGCGAATGATGTTTCTTTTATGCACGCGATTTAATTTTGACGGCCTCTCAGATCGATCTCTATCCTCAAATGAATGAAGTTCAGGATATCTTTCAATGATATATTGCACAGTAGACTTCGATTTTTTAGTCAGTTCACTAATCATTTTCACAGATAATCCATCTTTTCGAAATTTAATCACTAATTCCCGAATAGCTCTTGGGACTTCCATTTTGAGACGACGAGAAACAAATTTGAACTCAACAACTGTCGATATGTTGTTTCCTTATCAGTGATTAACTTTCTAACTTCAAAGATTTACTGCGGGCCTGTTTTAAACACGTCAGAAAGAATTTGCAAAACGCGTACGGAAACTTTTTTTGCACTTCAATTTTAAATTTACTTTAGATATTGAGAATAATATGCTTTTCTCGTTTTGTACAAATGAAAATTTATAAAAATCGCTTACTGTAGACTTGTACTAAACACATATAGGCAGTATTTAAAGGAAAAATGAAATACTTTACAAATTATGTCAATTTATTCATAAATTTAGTGACCGTACGGAAACTTTTTTACCCACTGTAATTATAATAGAGCACTCAGCGGACATATTATCGTGACTCTGAAAAAGAGTAGGTCTTTGTAATTTAGAATCAGTGACCAAATATAGAAGACCCCGAAACTTGGCCTGCCATCTTGGATCATCAGTTAGGTCATGGTTCAAACTTACTATCTTCAGATAACGAGAATAGTGCCCTAACCAATCAGTCTACCACGACCCTTCTCTCAACACGACAAAGCATGGAAATTATGATGAAACTATGATTATCATTGTAAAGTCAAGAATAAACACGTAGTTATATCTATACTGTGATGTGACAGTAATTTCCAAATAAGATTCCAATGAGACTTAGAAGCATTACATTCTACTCCTTATGAAATTGCGAAAAAGCTCTCCCTTATGATCAAGAATATCAGCAGCACACAAAAATCCTTCTCAATAGAGACTTTCTGAGGATTAATCAATAAGAGAGATAATAACTGGAGAATTCGTAATAATTTTTACAAGATGGGACATTCAGGTCACATATATGTCTTGATACAATGAAAGAAAAAGCCTATTAAACTCTAATGAGGAAGATATGCTGAAATATACAACAAAAAATTTGCTTAATTCAAGCATAGTTTTTTTTTTATTTCCTATTGAGTGCTTAAATTATTTTGCATAATTTATAGTGAAACAAGAAAATTAACATTCGTGCAAAAATTATCCGTTAAATATTTTTCCAAATGAATAATTCAAATAAGAACAAAATTTTACAGATTTCTAACGGAGCTCCAAGTGCTGTTTTTTCTAACGGTGGGCACTTGGGTATAAGCCCTTCGCCACAACAAGGTCGGAGACTGCTACTCATTTATCGTTACCAGGTGGGTACCTGTGAACCAAGTCACGGAAGAAAATAGCATTACCCACGTCACACCACCACGAAACCGTTTATAGGGGGGGTGGGCCACATTCATCCATCATCTCAGGACAGGACAAGAAATACAGAGAAAGAGAAAATACATCGATGCCCGAGCCGGGATTCAAACCCAGGTTCTTCCAATCCGTAGTCAGGTATGCTAACTACTAGACAGGTTGGGCGGGTCAGAGCTCAAAGAGTGTATTTCATTTTAATATTTCATTCGTATTTAGAGTCAAATATAAATCCCTTGACCACGAATATGCTTAGACTTTTAAGCCTATTAATTATAGAGCCTGTTCATACTCATTATCATTACCAATATGAATTATACGATCCCTCACACTTAAATTCTTATATTTAGATATTAAAAAAAATTAAGATTAAAGAAGGAATTTTATACAAGGAAATAAATGCGATAATTTTTGTATTCATGAGATTATACAGAAATCAAGATTTCGATTTTCTTGGCATGTGTAAATTCAGATGTATGCGTACGAAATGCATGCGAATCTTTTACAATAATCATTTTAATTTGTGTATTGCATTAAATATATTGAACAAATTATTAAATAATCACAACATACAAAATATTTAAAGAAGAAATTTAAATTATTTTAAATGGTTTGATAGCTTGATTGTATTTATACAACTAAAAATTAAGTAATCATTATTTTAAGAATGATTCGTGTTTGGAAAATGAACAGATTTCAATTTTTGAAAACTAGAACTTGATCATTCTTCAAATAAAAATCAAAAATTTTAGAAGTAGGAGTTTGATTAGCATGAAACTTTCAATTATATTTTATATATAAAATAATTAGATGTTAAAAATTTTAATCCAGATTATTTTAACAGAAATTTAATGTTTTGATAAAATATGAAATAAGATTAAATTTCTATTTTGTAAATATATTAAAAAATATTGATCGAAAATTAATTTAAAGTAGTATTTCTAGATATTTAAAAATAAATCAGCCTTTAGTAAATAGATTTCGTATAAAAATTTAGAAATGAAATTATCTAAGAATTTTTATATCACACAGAAAATTTTTCAAATGAAATTGCAATTAAGTTAAAGGCATAAAATAAATTTTACAATACTTACAGCCTAACGTCATAAAAATTATCACAAATGTAATATAATCAAAAATCTT